>APFE031055874.1:0-28923 GCA_000404065.3 Pinus taeda | reverse complement strand
CTCGTTGATCCATGTGAATTTTGTATCCATCTGATTATTAATTCAAATATCATGAGTATTTTTTAATACTTAATCTTTGTCCGTTGTTAGTGATGATTGTCCACATAAAAAAACCTTTATCGAACTCAATTATAAGAGATCAACTATAATTATTAATTCATACTTTGTGAATATTTTAAGTTGACTTTAAATCTGTTCACAAATAATAAGTTACTAGTTGATCCATGTGAATTTTGTATCCATCTGATTATTAATTCAATTATCATGAGTATTTTTTAATACTTAGTCCTTGTCAGCTATTAGTGATGGTTGTTAACATAAAAAAATAACCTTTATCGAACTCCATTATAAGATATCAACTATAATTCTAGTGAACATATTAAAATAACTCATCATTGATGGTCCAACTCAAATGTAGTTAGGATTATTTTTTAATAGTAAACGTTGTTACTTCATGTCGTTGTGGCATGCTATTAAAATAACTCATCATTGATGGTCCAACTCAAATGTAGTTAGGACTATTTTTTAATAGTAAACGTTGTTACTTCATGTCATTGTGGCATGCTATTAGCTCAACATTGTCACACTCCATTCAATAATTTAATAATTTATTGTTTTATGATTTTAGCTTCTAAAGATAATTTTAATTTTTATGATTTTAATTTTTTTAAGATGTGGTTCATAGACATCATCGTTAACAAGTGGTGTTACATTCATGGAAATATGTGGTTCACAGACACTTTGGTCAACAGGTGCTGCTAGTTTGGTTCACGGACACTCTAGTTAACATGTGGCGCTACGTCCACGGAAATATGTGGTTCATGGACACCCTGGTCAATAGGTGGCGCTACGTCCACATAAATATGTGGTTCACGGACACCCTAGTCAACAGGTAGCGCTACATCCACAGAAATATGTGGTTCACGGACACCCTGGTCAACAGGTGGTGCTACATCCACAGAAAGTCCAGGGAAATATGTGGTTCACAGACACCCTGGTCAACAGATGGCACTACATCTAAGGAAAGTCCACAGAAATATGTAGTTCACAAACACCCTGGTCAACAGATGGTGCTACGTCCATGGAAAGTCAAAGGAAACATGTGGTTCACGGACACCTTGGTCAATAGGTGGCACTACGTCCATGGAAAGTCCACGGAAATATGTGGTTCACAGACACCCTGGTCAACATGTGGCGCTACGTCCAGAGAAAGTCCACGGAAATATGTAGTTCACGGACACCCTAGTCAACAGGTGGTGCTACATCCACAGAAAGTCCACAGAAATATGTGGTTCACGAACACCCTAGTCAACAGGTGGTGCTACGTCCACGGAAAGTCCACGGAAATATGTGGTTCACGGACAACCTGGTCAACAAGTGGGGCTACGTCCACGGAAAGTCCACAGAAATATGTAGTTCACGGACACCTTGGTCAACAGATGGCGCTATGTCCATGGAAAGTCCACGAAAATATGTGGTTCACAGACACCTTGGTCAACAGATGGCACTAAATCCACAAAAATATCTAGGTTGATCGACCCCAAAGGGAATCTAGCCCCATGGCCTACTAGCAAGGCCTGACCCCAAAGGAGATTGGATCCTGTGACCTCCCGATAGCAAGACACTAATTTTGACCAACTGAGCTAACCCTTAAAGCTTTATGATTTTAACTTTTATTAATATTTTAGAAAAAAAAATCTTTTTCTAAACATAAAAACCTTTCTCACGTTAGTAATAGTTAATAATAATAAATTTGTTTTTATAGATTATTATATATTAATTTTTTTATAAAAAATATTTTATTATTATTATGGCATCGTGAGAATGTTGTGTGTATATTCATTGAGTCAAAATGGTACTCTTGTTTCTGGAGTCCCAGTGTGGCCTGTTGTGGATTGAATGGGATGCAGGACTCTAGTAGTTGTGCAGATTGTGGTTTTTAGGTTTCTATAAATTTGTGTATATGTCTGGATGTGCTGGGGAAAATTGTATGTATCGCATCTCCGCCATAATTGATGCAGCGTCTTCTTTTTCAACTGGTAGCTTTGGCTCCGATTTTGCCATGGTATTTAATTGGTAGTTGAAGTTATGAGTTGAGTTTTCGTGGTGGATTTGGGGTAATGTTAGTATTGTTGATTTGATAACTAAATTATAATAAGATTTTCTAAAAATTATTTAATCTTTTTAAAATTAATAAAATTTGAGTAAATTTACAGATAATAAATTAATCAATAAATTATAAGTAAATTTAATTAAATATCATAAACATTTTTGTATTAGTTAGTGATGATTGTGGGTAGGGTTGGTTTGACAATTATTAACTATGATAAGTTTTCCCAAAAATATTTAATCCTCTCAAGAGATGGTTAGTAACACTAGTTTTACAACTAAATTATGATAAATTTTCTAAAAATACCCAACCCTTCTTCAACATTATAATAAGTTTTCCCAAAAATACTTAATCTTTGTCAATTTTAAAAACAAATTATAATTAAAAATAGCTAACATATTAGTTTCACAACTAAATTATAATAATTATCCCAAAAATACTTAATCCTTCTTAAACATTATAATCAGTTTTCCCAAAACTACTTAATCCTGTTCGGACAAAAAAGATCAGGGGAATCTGGGTCGACTAACGAATGACCGTTTACTTGATTGATAAATTATAGGCAAGTGGACGATTTGATGAATGAGTGTTCACATCATTAACAAATTACAGATGAGTCTCAGTCGAAGATTCACGCACAGTTCACTCGATTAATAAATAATCGGCCATGAAGAGTTCATGTGTTAAATTAGTTGAAGATTCGACGAATAAGTTACTGTTCACTTGATTAATATAAGCGGATCCATGGAGAATTGATCTGCTAAAATATTCAGAGTGGAATTCAAAGGTTGTATTTTAACCTCTTTTTTATGTTTTTTTCTTTTAATATTTTGCTTCAAATTTGGTATTGGAGTCAAATTTTTCATAATTCGAACATTTTAGGAAACTTTCTAAATTTTATTCATATATTAAAAATGCATAATCTTATAAAAATCCGAAATCATTATAAAAACCACGATAAAACAAAAAAATGTTAAAGTGCACTTTGCTCGTCCTGAATCCATTTATTTAAAAAAAATATTCGGCCGAAAGACGATAATAATAATAAAGAAAGAAGCTTGCCTCAATTTCTTATATACATGCATTCTGAAAACTATACTACGCATCTATAATTTTTATCTCCCAGAGTTCATTCCTGAAAATTACTCTTTGCCTCTATTCTGTGATCATCTTTGCCTTCGCAAGATCGGACCTTATCTCTGTCTCTCATCATGGAATTATATGTCTTTCACTTTCTTTTTCCCCTGCCTCGACACGCCGCCTTTCTTTTCCTTACTGCCTGCTGTGCCTCTCTAATCCGCTACTCGTTATGCTTCGATGCACAATATGACTATTTCCTAAATACTAGTAATTGTGGGAGCAGGAATCTAACATACCCCTTTGGTGTAGGAAAGCGGGGATGCGGTCACCCTGGCGTTTAGATCAACTGTGTGCAGAACTCAAGTCCAGTTATCGAGATTCATGCCTAGAATTACACAATACAAAGGGCACACTCTCCGAACTTCTTATATAGAAGTTTAAGTATATACAAAAGTTTAAGTATATATATTTATATATGGAGGCTTCCATATATGTGTACATATACAAAAAAATTCCATATATGTGTGCATATAGGGAAGCTTTCACATATGTGCACCTATATGAAAGATTCCATATGTGTGCATATATAGAAGCTTCCATATATTCACATAGTTGTATATGTATGCATATATATCTATGCATACATACATAAGATTTCATATATGTGTGCATACATGAAAGCTGAACATATATAACTACGCTCATAGATGGAAGATTCCATATATACATTATGTGCATATACAACTATGTGTGTAGGAAAAAGCTTTCATATATTCACATATATTATCTCCACATATGCATACATATACAACTATGCACATAGACAAAAGATTTTGTATATATGCATAGTTGTATTTGTGTAGCGTCTATATAGCTTCACATATGTGGAAGATTCAATATGCTTTTGTATATGGACACATATATGGAATTTTCCTTATATGTAGACATATGTAGACACTTTTGTATATGTGTATAGTTGTATATGTGCACATATATGGAACCTTTCATATATCTAAACATATATTGAAGCTTCAGTATATGTGCATAGTTATATATGTGCAATTTTTATATATATGCACATACATGTGTATGTATGGAATATTTTGTATATGTGCACATATACGAAATCTTCTATATATGTGCGTAGTTGTATATTTACAGCTTCCATATATATGCACATATATGGAAGTTTCAATAAATGTGCACATGTATGGAAGGTGAGGCTTGTTCAGCCTTGACGCTCGCAAACCATAGTGAAATACGACCAACGATCCTTCTTGGTAAGCCTTGACATTCGCCTAGCACATACAAAATCTCACCTCCAATGTGGCCTCAAGCCTCCAGGCGCAAGTGCTTAAGACCCAACCCTAGTAACATCTTCCGGCAAATAATGCTCATCCAATCTTCTTGGTACATGTTTTGGTTATAGCAAATAATTTTATTTATAGTATATGTATTTCTAACTGTAACTCATAGATGACATGTACTAATTTTGATATTATCTTTAAAAATCTTCCTACAAGTAAACTAGCTAGAGAATATATGGAAGCTTCCATATATGTGCGCATATAGGCGTATCTTCTGAATATAAGCATATATACAAAGGTTGTGTGTATACAATTATGCACATATATGGAAGCTTTTGTATATGTGCTAATATATGAAAGCTTCAATATATGTGTGCATATACGAAAGTTTCCCTATATGTGCACATATATAACTATCGATATATACATAAGCTTTTGTATATGTCTGCATATAAGGAAGCATTTGTATGTGTGTGCATATACATAATCATTTTGAAGCTTCCATATATGTGCACCTATATAGAAGCAACAAAAATACAACTATGCGCATATACAGAAGCTTTTGCCTATTTGCATAGTTGTATATGTTTGCATATGTGTGCATAATATATGCGAATATACCAAAGCATCTATCTATAAGCATAGTTGTATATGCGCATAACATGTATATGGAATATTTTATCTATGTGCATAGTTATATATGTGTAGTTTTCGTATATGCACACATATATGGAAGCCTTTTTATATACACACATATATGGAAGTTTTCATATATGTGCATAGTTGTATATGCACATATATATGGAAGCTCTGTATATGCACACATACATATGCTCATATACAACTATATGCATAGCCAGAAGCTTCCGTATATATGGCATATGCACACATATACAACTATGAGCATAGATGGAAGCTTTCATATATGTACACATATATGGAAGCTTCCTCATATGTGCACATATATGGAAGCTTTCCGTATATGGAAACTTCCGTATATGGAATCTTCTGTATAGAAGATACACATATACAAAAGTTGTGCATATATGGAAAATACACATATACGAAAGCTATGCCTATACGGAAGATACACATATACACATATATGCACAACTTCCATATATGTGCATATCTTCCGTGCATTCACACATATTCTGTATATGCGTATTTTTTTTATATGTGCATATCTTCCGTATATCCGCAACTTTTGTATATGCGTAGTGATGTAGATGCATCTAACATAGGTCAAATGTTTACTAAGGAAGTTGGTTTATAAAGTTAGAATTTAATTAATTAATGTATCTTTCCTATAGTTTTAGGAGAAAACGATAATTCTTGTAAATAGCAAAAGATTCGAGAGTATTTTGGAAGGTTTGATAGAATTTTGGATTATTTGGAACTTATCTAGGGATAAGGTATTAGATGAGAGCTTTTATGGATCATGAGAGATATTTTGGGAGCTCATTTTGGATCTAGAACCTACTTGGGTTCTAATCCATTTGTATAAATATAGGTGAGCCCATGAGGCATGTAATTATGTAGAGGTGTGTAAGTAGGTGTGAGAGTGAAGTATGAGAAGTTCTCCTGTAAATATTTTATGTCTTTAATAAATTATATTTGAGAGTTTATGTGCATTTTGATATTGGGTTTCAATCCAGTTTTTTATGGTATGTCTTTATTTATAAGTGCATGCTCTATGGTTAGACCTGCATCATGTAGTTTCTATATTTGCGCATATCTTTCATATATGCGTAACTTTGATATATGCATATACAAAATATTCTAGATTCCAGTGGTGGGCGGTACCATATGCATATACGGAAGATATGCGATACATAAGATGTGCATATAAAGAAGCTACGTGACTTCCGTATATGCAAATCTTTCATATACGCACAACTTATGTTTATGTGCTTATTCCGTATATGTGCATATCAAGAAGTTGCACATATACAGTAGATGCACATATACAGTAGATGCACATATACAAAAGTTGCACATATACAAAAATTGTACATATAAGGAAGATATGTGCATATACAAAAGTTGCACACATATAGAAGATACGCATATATGAAAGATGTGCATATACAAAAGATACACATATACAGAAGTTGCGCATATATGGAATATATGGACATATACAAAAGATATACACATACTCATACATGCACAAAATCCGTATATGCACATATCTTCTGTACATGCACACCTCTCCTATATATATGTATCTTCCGTATATGCACAGCTTCTGTATATGTGCATATCTTTCGTATATGTAGAAATTCGATATATGCATATATTTCGTATATGTTCATATCTTTCATATATGTGTAGCTTCTATATATGCTTTCCCAAGGTCCATCCTCTCAACATGTCCCACTGGCTCTGGAAACTGCACAATATTGTTCCTCAACCCTACCTGAATTCTGCACTGTGCAATCTCAAGAATCAATGCAGTAACTCAGCCCCTCTTCCCAGCCTATCACTTGTTCCAGGCATAGTTTATGGATCAGAATGCATCATCTTAGACTAGGAATTTTTGAATTGATGCTGTCTCATCATGATTGAATTACAAGAATAGGTACCCTATCATGTCATGGAAAGATGATGGAGAAGGAGAAGAAGGAGGGAAGCATGCTTAAAGACACTCTTGAAGCTGAACTTGCAAGCTAATCAACAAGGAGAAAGAAAAAGGAAACTAGTTTGCGACCACTATCTAAGACTTAAGATCATTGAAGACTCCTTATCACCAAGGCTTGTGAAGGTGAAAAAGAAAGCTTCATCATGAAGGCACTCAACTCTCAGCAGCAACATTGGCTTAACATTGCCACATCATCAAGTAGTCCATGTCACTAGTGTCATGTCATGTAATTTCATGACTGGTCATATGCCACATAAATAGTGTGGATCATGTATATTATATTCAAAATGTATTGTAAAGAGTCATGAAAGTTGAAAAGTCATAGGAGGTCAAACAGTCATGAGGGTAGTTAAAGTGTCACCCTGGGTTATATATACTCCCTCATTATAATATGAGCAAAGAATGTTATTTGGAACATTGGAGTACTTTTGTATTATTGGACATACCCATGGTAAATGTTTGTAAGTCCTGGATATTTCACAGTATTCTTATGTATTCCATCCTAGGAAAGCTCCTTGCGCTCCTACTACAACAATTCCTATTTTTGGCAGGGTTCCTGATTGTCCTGCAATCCCCCCTGAATTGTTAATGCCTCTCAACCTCGGGATTCTGTCACAACATTTCCTTCCACCATGCAGTGTGTACACGAAACGTTAGGTCTAGTTGGTCGAACCGGTTGTAGATCTTTCAATTTTTCATTAGGAGGATAGGAATCTGGCTATTATGATGCTCTTAAAAAGCCTTTAAAAGGGTTGTCACACCATCAAATGTCAAGGTTGGCATTAAGAGGACAAGAATCTAGCTATTATGATGCTCTTATGCATGATAATATCTATAGAAAGGAATTTCATGTGGATGGCCAAGAAGAAGATGCACTTGCACCAAATTATATGATTTTTCTCTCTCAAGGACACCTTTATGGAAATGATGATGAACATGTAAGGGAAACATAGTACAATCATGAACCAAATGACCTAAACATGGATGTTTTTCTACCAACTAAATCACATGCAACTTCCACGTGTGATATTCGTAACAACTTTGTTGATCATGAAACTAAGCATGAGAATGCAGATGAAATAGTGGTTCAAAATGAAATTTTTGATATTTCTCTAGGAAGAAACATTGACCAATTAATATATCCAATCGAGGTAACCCCACCATCATGGTTGGATGAAGCCATGATGAATATGAACCCACATAATGTCTCAAGAACCAATGAAGAAATCATGAATATTCCTTCACAACAAGTAGAAGTGAACAATGAAATTGTTCATTTTTTTGTGAAAAATAGATCATTAGAAGAAGATATTGTACATAGTGACAGACTAGATTATGAGAACAATATAGTTCAATCAGTTGTCCCATATATTGAAATGTAACTTTCAAGCAATGAAAAACAGGTGTCAGGATAGGAAAATTTACTTGCTTTGTTCCTAAAGCTACTAGTAGAGAGCGTCTCAGTGAAAAAAAGGTAATTATAATAGAAAGTCTTAGTTTGAGTCAAAGTTCACAATTACTCACGTCAGAAGACTATATAAAACTATTAGTTGGTTTTGAACAAAAGAAGCTTGAAATTCAGGAAGAAAAACAAAAAAACAAGGATTTAGCCAAGAAAATGAAGGCAATAAGGATCGCTGCAGCACAACGTAGAGCAGAGGAAAGGATTGAAAGAGAGAAAGTAAGGAAAGAGAAGGACCATCAAGAAAAATTGGTAAGGTAGGAAAAGGAATGAAGAAAGGTATCAAAATTGCTTAAAAAAAAAATGGATGACAAATAGAGTTGGCAATGGTCCAACCATAGTCAATGAAACCAGGATGATGTCAAACACATTGGACCAAATTGTAGATAATACACCATTATTCCAAGACCTCATAGGCTTTGGTCAGTGTTAAGCTTGGTGAGTTATTTTTTGGAGCTCTCTCATTATTCTCTCTCACTCACTCTTATACACTTAGAGTTGTCTTGGATCGCTCTAGCTTTGGAGCAAGGAAGGAAAAGAAAGCAAAGGGAAAGGAAGGAAAGAAAGGGTAAAACAAGGAAGATCAATATCAAGCAGCTTCAATAAGAATACTTGTAGGTAACATATGGCGTGTGTGACTTCCTCGATGGTCTTCAAATCCATGGATTTACATGTTGCTGTATGGTTCTCTTATTGTCGATGGCATGGTTTTTTTGGGTTATGACAGTGGTGCTCAACCTAACCTTTCCTTTTTCAAAATTCCATGGTGTGTTGGGATGTTGATCTTGATTTTGAGCTTTGAAATTACCAGATGGATTTTAGAATCTGAGGCAGAGGTCGTTTCAAGGTTCATTCCCAAATGCCTAGGAATCCCTTGACCGGTTTTGGTGGGATACATAATAAATCCTGAGGGAGGTGTCTTAGTTTAGGGCTTAGTGATCTGGGATTGGATTGTCGTAAAGCCTAAGAGACAAGGAGACAAAGAATTCCTCAACGAAAGTGATGGATTCCGGAAGACATTCCAAGTTCGGTTTAGTTTTGTGATCGAAGCATTGATTTTGGTGTGATCATGGTATGGTGAGGGTGGAGGTGGTTTAACCTCTTGATTCCCTTGGTTGTTTTTGGATTGGTTTTTCGATGGGATACCACATTCATGTTTGGAATATGGCATGGGGATGACTAGCTGAAAGAAATATTTGGGTCAGCCATGTCTACAATCAAGTTGTAAGTGAAAGTCATGAACCTGGTTGGATTTATCTATGTTTAATAAAAGTTAAGTTCTCTTGCTTTTTTACTTATTAATATGTGGATTATGGTTGTTAAATCATGATTATTTTCATCGTTTAATGTTGTTTATAAGCATGGTTATATGATTGGTTATTTTCATGGTTATTTCATGTATCTACTTGTAACTTGAAGGATAATGGATGCAAGACCTAATTGATGTCAAAACAATTAAGGGAAGAGGGTGGTAATCCTTCTTGTCAAGTATTGTATGATATATCAGTCATTGATGCTCTGTCTTGTATTCATTTCTTGTAGATTTCATTGATGCCAAGTGTTTGACAGAATGCCAGTCCTGGTTGGGGATGGTCAGGCCTAGTCTTGGAGTTAGTTTTTGGTTTATTAGTCTTTTCATCATGTGTTTAATGGATTCCATAAGTTACACCAAGTTTTGAGCAGTGGATGGAATTTTGGGCTTGAAAAGGGCCTTAAATCGCGCAGACTATTGAAAGAGTGTGCTGGAAAGAGTCCCTGGACATAGACCCGACAGACTCTGTTAGGTTCCTATAATACTAGTGTATTCCCTTATTATTATTGTCATTGTAGCCCCTTATTGTTATTTGTGTGTCTATGTTATCCCCATATTGTTATTATTATAACCCATAGAAACCCACTACTGTTATTGTTGTGCCCTTACATTATTATTGTTATATACAGAAGAAATGCACATATACATAATATATTCACATATACAGAATTTGCGCATATACGGAAGATGTGCATATTTTCTGTATATGCGCATTTATTCTTTATATACGCAATTTCCATCTTTCGAACTTGCAAAAGGAGTCTTCAATGATCTTAAGTCTTGGATAATACTCACCAACTAGTGTCCTTTTGCTTTCTCCTGATTGATTAGCTTGCAAGTTTAGCTGCAAGATTGTCTTTGAGCATGCTTCCCTCCTTCTTCTCCTTCTCCATCATCTTTCCATGACATGATAGGGTAACTATTGCTGCAATTCAATCATGATGAGACAACATCAATTTGAAAATTCCTAGCCTAAGATGATGCATTCTAATCCATAAATTGTGCACGAAACAAGTGATAAGTTGGGAAGAGGGGCTTAGTTATTGCGTAGTTGTGCAGTTCAGATAGGCAAGGTGAAACCCTGATTCTTGATACTGCGTAGTGCACAATTCAAGCAGGGACGGGGAAAAATATTGTGCACTTTCCAGAGCTAGTGGGACATGTTGAGGGCATGGACCTTGAGAAAGCATATACAAAAAACTACGCATATACGAAAGATATGAACATATACGAAATATATGCATATATAAAAAAATTTCATATACTGAAGATATGCACATATATAGAAGTTGCGCATATAGAAGTTGTGCATATATGGAAGATACACATATACAAGAGAGGTGTGCATGTATGGAAGATATGCGCATATACGAAAGTTGTGCATGTATGAGTATATGTGTATCTTTTGTATATATGCATATCTTCCATATATGCGCAGCTTCTGTATATGTGTATCTTATGTATATGCACATCTTCCATATATGTGCATATCTTATGTATATTTTCATATCTTCTAGATATGCGCAACTTCTGTATATGTGTATCTTCCATATATGCGCATATCTTCCATATATGTACAATTTTTGTATATGTGCAACTTCTTTATATGCACATATATGGAAGAAGCACATAAACGGAATTTGTGCATATACAAAAACATGTGCATATATGAAAGATTTGCATATACGGAAGTCACGTAGCTTCTTTAGATGCACATCTTCTGTATCACATATCTTATGTATATGCATATGGTACCACCTACCACTAGAATCTAGAATCTTCTGTATACGCATCTGTCAAAGTTACGCATATATGGAAGATATGTGCATATATAGAAACTACGTGATGCAGGTCTAACCATAGTTCTTGCACTTATAAATAAACACATACCATAAAAAACTGGATTGAAACCCAATATCAAAATGCACATAAACTCTCAAATATAGTTTATTAAAGACATAAAATATTTAAAGGAGAACTTCTCATACTTAACTCTCATACCTACTTACACACCTCTACATACTTACATGCCACATGGGCTCACCTAGATTTATACAAATGGATTAGAACCCAAAGTAGGTTTTATATCCTAAACTAACTCCCAAAATATCTCTCATGATCCATAAAATCTTTCATATAATACCTTATACAGTGACTGAAGTTACCCATACATTATCTATATACACATTTTCCATATATGTGCGACTTATGTATATGTGCATCTACCGTACATGTGTAACTTCCATATGTGTGCATATACCAAAGTTACACATATACAAAGTTATGCACAACTTGAATCTATGTACATACATAACCTCCGTATATGCGCAACTTTTGTATATACATATATGAATGTTGTGCATATACAAAAGATATTTGATGCAAAAGATGTGCATATCTTACGTACATGCGTAACTTTTATATATGCACATATTTTTCGTATATACGTCTATTTGATATGTGAATTTCTTCTCTATCTGTGCATATTTGGAATTTGTGCATATACAGAAGATATGTGTATATACAGAAATTACACATATACAGAAGATATGCGCATATCCAGAAGTTGTGCATATACGAAGACTGTCATATGTGCATGTTACAGAAGTTCAACACTTTTGTATATGTGTAACTTATGTGTATGTGCATATACAAAAGTTTCGCATATACGTAAGATATATGCATATACAAAAATTACACATATATAGAAGATATGCACATATACATAATCTATTCACATCTACAGAATTTGCGCATATACGTAAAATTAGCATATCTTTCGTATATGCTCAACTTTCGTGTATGTGCATATTTTCTTTATATGTGCAACTTCCATCTTTTGGACTTGTAAAAGGTGTAAAATGAGTATTATAAAAATAGGATTTGTAAATATTAGAAGACTTGAAGTCTTGGATGTGAAAACCTAGGGCTTGTAGATATAACCTAAGATCTTATGTTTTTGTTGAAATAAGAAAACCTAGCTCATGCAAGGAAGTAATGACATCTTATTAAGGATGAGGACGAGGAGGAGACCCAAAACCCTAACTACTCGTGGTCCCTTGTATAATGCAAGTTAACCACTTTATTTATTAGTTATGGCCCATTTTTCTAATTCATTTCTCTACTTTTTTCTCCAATCCAAAGAACTCTTCAATTCTCATTTATGTCAATATTTTTGCAATGGCTAAAGTATCTTCACTTTAACTTGAGGGATACTTGCATGTTTTTCCAAATCATTCTAATATGTAACCTTCCATTATAATTTGACATCATCTTCGCGTATTATATTGTCAATTATATTGGTGTATTCTTCTAGTGTCTCTATTCTATTTACACAAACTTATGTTGCCTCTCTTGGGTTCATCTTATGTCTGTCTTTATCCTACTCTACTTTTACTACCAAGTTTGTACTCTCATCAAGCTATCCATTTGTACCTTCCAAATTTCTTCGGGTGATGCATTCTAGGATTAGGGAAAGTTTTAGGGGTCAAATTTTGCAAATGGGTTATTTTTCCATGCCTCTTTCCAAATAAAGCCTCATGAATTTTCATTCTTTTTTCTTTTAAAAATAATGCCCATATTTTATAGGATAAAATTATTTTACCTAAAAAGTGCCAAATATTTATAGAGTCTATATAGAATCATAAGAAATCTGAATATTTTCAGAAAAATATTGCTAAACACTTTGTAACTTGAATAATAAGTACAAGTAAAATTCACTAAAACTTCTCCTCTTTGGTATAACTTCTCATCCTTAAAACTTTCCTATTCTTGATTTATATCTCTCCTCTAATAGCCCTTCATTTGCTCCTTTGAATCCATCTTTCTTTATGCTTTCTAATTCATTTCGCCTTCTTATTTCGATGTGACATACATACATTCAATGTCGCGTTCAGGGTTCGGCTCCCATCATTCAATGTGACGTACATACATTCAATGTTGCGTTCACGGCTCCCATCATTCAATGTGACGTACATATATTTAATGTCAACTCCCCTCCCGGTATAGAATTTCAAAATTGGATTTCAAACCCGATTGAAATTTTTGAATTCAAACTGGAATTCCCGCCCAAAGTTTTTTTTAAATGAATAGAAATTGTGCAATTGGCCTTTTGTTTCCATACCAGCAGGAGAAACTGAAGCTGAAGAATTAGCCTCACAGTCCTCAACAACAAAGAGATAAATTTCCCAACCATGACATGTTCTCTCCCATCGTTTATCACAACACTGTTAACAACGTTCCATTCTCTTAAACGAGAATCAACTCCATGCGGGATACCACAGGTTTCTATTTCGTGTGAGCATAAGATCTGTACAGCTTTCCAAGAGGAAAAATGGCGTTGACTGAGTGAGTTCACAAAATTATTTTATGTTGATTTTGAAGGTTTTCAATTATTTGAATTTTTCCTGGTTTCTTTGTATGTTCTTGGCTTGAATCAATGATATCACAAGTGGCTGAGGAAATTGATGGAGACGGCTTGTGTCAAACCGCAGAAATTATCGGAAGTATGATTCCAGTTCTATCAGCATTGTAAGGCATTGGATTGGTGGGATACACGATCCTAAAACCTGGGGATCCACGGGGTGCTAAACCTGGGCACATAGACTAGCAGGAAATTTCTTTTGCGGGTGGCATTCCACCTCAATAAAAAGATCACTAAGAGCTTTTACAGTTTCAAAGGGAGAATTTTCGAGAATGGGTTGATGCAACATTTCCTTTTCTCGAGAACATGTGATTTATATATTTAAGGGTGACACTATGCACTCATTAATTTTGTATCCTATCCTGTTATATATTTAAAGGTGACACCTATGTAATAGCCATTCTGCATCAAAATTGGCTCTTTCTGATAAAAAAGAACCTCCCCATTTTCCATTCGTGCATATACATTAATGAGAGCATAAAGACCAATTTGGATGGGAATTAAATCATTGTTCTTTCTGATAAAGACCCCTCCCATTTGCCATGGACGAGCCTGGGTGTCGACATTGTAATCAAGGTAGGGGCTTTCAAACGCTTTGCTTACATGTGCGCTGAAGACGTAGTAAATGAGCCTTAAATCGCAATTCAATCATGCAGGCAACTAGAAATTTTACAGAAAAATCCCAAGTTGAGAAGCACATGGGAGCTGGGGCTATAAATGTTATCATAACAGCGCCCAACAGGGACATATATATCCCTACATATGTTGTGCGAGTCAATGAGGGTAATTACTCTCACGGCGAACACTACATCATTAGGTGTAAAACCATCATTTCATTCCTCCATTAGATATGCAGTGACCATAGAGTTTTACCAGAAAAGCAGAGAAAGATTTACATAGCCAATTTGAGAGCATTGGTGTCACATATGCTGTTTGTTATTTATATGTATAATATAGATAACAACACATACGAGTACTATTCAAGGACCGAAGAAGATCACTGAAAGCTTCGACAGCGTAAAAAGCAACATCCCAATGTATACCTACGGCTGTTAAACTATCAGCACCATTTAGTTATTAGAAGTCTAAATTAAGGAGCATGACTCTACTACTTATGTATGCACCCAATTCTTAATAACAAAACATTTTTGAACACAGGTTTTCTCATTGTCACACGATGAGTTGTGGGATGATGGATTATAGAGAGTTTTTCGTGTGATGTCATGTATTTACACTCTCTTAAAGTGTAAATAGTTTTGAAATTGTTTTCCTATTTTAAGAGTTGTTTTAGATTTTTTTTCAATTAATAATAGAATTATGGATTATCTTAGAAGTTGTTTTAGAATTTTTTTGTCATTAATAATAGAATTATGGATTATTTTAGAAGTGTTTTTATGACTGAATTTAAATGGATGATAAGTTTTATAATTTTTTTAGTAATTTTAAAATCTCTTTTTCACTTTTACTCTAACTTGGTTTCATTTTAATTTATTAAATAGTTGAAGTGCAACTTTGGATTTTGTAAAATATATTATTCTGGGATTTTGGTTTTTGTAATAAAGTTAAATTAATATTTGTCTTTTATTTTAAACTCAGGGATTGGAATTTTTAAAATATGTTGTATGATAAAATGAAACTATATAAGATATAATAGTGAAATACTAAAAAATGCTGATTTATTTAAGAAATTTGAGGAATTGATGTGCATTAAAAAGTTTTGCTTTTAACTTATGACATGATTTAAAGTTTTTGGAATGAGATTTAAATTTAATAGAAGTTAATTTTTTAATATTTAATTATTGATATTAAGTTGGCATAGATTCATCTAATTTTGGATGTACTAAGTATAAAGAGGGATCAAATTTTTCAAGATGTAATTGCTTTTATTGTAAAACTTGAAAAAATGTTTGCACCTCTAGAGATTTTAAATAAAAAATTTTTATCTCTGAGAATTTTTTTAATTTTCACTTGTTTTCTATAATATACACGAGTTGGCATTGAACTATTTTATTTATCATTCATATTTTCCAAATTAAAATTTTAAACCCCTCTCTCTCAATCATCTCTCTCTCTCTCTCTCTCTCTCTTCTCTCTCTCTCTCTATATATATATATATATATATATATATATATATATATATATATATTATATACATTGAATTACCTTTTTAGTAATACTTTTTCTATTGAATTATTTTTATTATTAATTTTTTAAAATATTACCTATTACAAATTGAAAGAATTACAAATCTCCTTCATACTTTGGATTAGAAAGCACCTATTAATGGGATAAGATTTTTCTCTCTATATATATGTTTGATGTTAAAATTGTCTACTGGACATGTATATTGAAATATTTGGTTTATAACCCATATTTTTTTTCTTTGTTCTTAATATTTTTTAAATGTTATTCATGAACTCCACAATAAAAATGTGATAAATTACACATCTCCCTGAAAATGAAAAGTGAAAATATAAGAAAATATTTAATTTAAATTATATTATTTAATATGCACATTAAAATATTTTACTTATGGATTTTTTTGTTTTAAATATTACATGTAAACATAATATAACATAAATTACACATCATGTGATATCAATAATATTATTTGGTCCACTCCTTCACACTAAAAACTAAATTGTTATTATTTTTTTTACTTTCAATTACTTTATCTCTGTATATAAAGTTGATATAAAATTAAAGAAGAAATTGAAGTACTTTATTTATGGCTAACATTCATTTATTTTATTATTATTATTTTTATTTGTTAATGCAAATATTATTTTATTATTTTAAAATGTAGCATTATGTGACAACATCTTCATACTAGACTAGAAAGCATTTATTAACACAAAGATTTTAGTTAAAATGGTTTAATGAATAATTCCTTTTAATCCCAATATGAATAATTTTTAAAAATATATGACAATTAGCTAATTTATAAAATTTATAGAATAATATAACAAACCAAATAACTAGAATGTGTGTTTTTATTTTTATTTATTGATTTGTTAATTTTAAAAGAATATTTGTGAAATTATAATATTTTTAATTTGAAAATGTTGCGATATAAATACTCATAAAGTAATTATTAATTTTAAGAATAATAAAATTATTAATATGAAATTAATTGTAACATAAAAATTAATAAAAAATGTTATTTGTATTTTTAATTTTTAATTAAATTCTTAAAGATTGTTATAATCTTGTACATGTGTAGAATAGATTGTGACAGAGTGTTTTATTAAGCCACATCATGGTAAAAGAAGATCATGGGTATTATTATTAAGAAGTACATATTATTATAAATAAAACTATAAGACTAGTTAGCATAAATGTTATTGGAACTTGATGGGTTTGACAAAGATTAAATAACATAAATGTTATTGGAATTTGATGGGTCTCACAAAGATTAAATAACATGCACTAAACCAAAGATTGATTAGTGCATGCTATTAGGATTTATTAGTGCGTTCTACTATGTATGTATGATAAAAAAATGTGCATGGTCATTGATTTTCTCATATGTTCATGACTTTAACTTTTGAAGAAGCGTACATCCACCTTTACCCTATCAATGCCACTCCCTTTTTGGGTTCAAACATAACAATCACACATAGTTGAGGGAATTGGTGGAAAATTAACATATGGAGTGATTGAGGTGGGTTGTTAACTCTCTCACCTTTACCCTATCAATGTCACTCCACTTTTGGCTTCAAACATGACAGTGACACATGGTTGAGGGAATTTGTGGAAAATTAACATATGGAGTGATTGAGGTGAGTTGTTAACTCCCTCACCGCTAGTTTTCGAATGCCATGTTAAGCGTTTTGTGAGTATGGAACTCAAGGAAGTTAAATCCTTGCCATCCACATTTCAATTTAATTAAAATTTTGGAAGAACTATTATAAAATAAACATGTATATTTACTTAATTATCATCACCAAGATTTTAATATTTTCATTAAAATAATATAATTTTGAATGCACCATAAATGTTCTTGGTTTTAAAAAATTTAAATATATAAGACTTGTGTAAAAATAAGGGAGAATTGGATTCCTACTTTGACCCCAAATCTATCTCTATTTAACACCTTTATAGTATTATTTTTATTTTCCTCTATTTAGCATTATTGTAATACACTTAATCACTCTTATTCTCTAAATTAATTAATACATTATACCAATTCTCTACATTAACATTTCTTACTAATACTTTATTAGTACATCATGCATAAATTTTATTTAATAAAACAATTTTATCGTAAATTATAAAAATATTGATTATAATTAAATCAAACCTAAAAAAGACTATCCAATCCGCACTTAAGTGTTCGATACATGGGAAATATATAAATTATCATTGTGTGATGCATCGAAAATACATTTAATATTCATAGAATATGCAATCCATATTGAAGTGTATGGCAAATAGGAAATTATAGTTTAGGAGTCGTCTAAAGAGGCAGAAGAATTGCTAGGATTGCAAAAAGTGGTCGGAATCCGGGTAAAAAAATTTCAAAAAATCTTGTAGCAGCAGGTGTTTGAATCATGTTTTTGATGGTGGAAATGGATTCAATGCCATCAAAAACATCCAAGACACTTAAAATTTTGAAGTTTAACAACTATATCTTGGATTTACAAAAATCCTTTGCCAAATTTTCTCTAAATATGACCATAATTTCCATAACTTTCTGAGCAACTCCTCCACCTCCCTAGACTACACGATATATAATTCGCCAGACTGTGCACTACATAGGGAATACATGAATCTGTATCTGATTATGAGAATTGTGCAACCAGGGTTGCATTAAGAAAGAATACAGAAGCACCAATGTAGTATCCGCAGCTCCTATACCAGCAGCTCTCTTTTCCATGCTTTGGTGAGTCTTCGTCTAATGCATATTCGCAGTTATTAAGGATAAACTAAAAGCTAGCCCATTTCAAGAGAACTAGACATTGAAAATCACTATATACCCATAACTCTTTCTATTGCGATGCAGACTACAATGTAAAGTAACTCTAAAATAATAATTGCACAAAACACAAAAATATGTGCTTCGCAAATTCTGATTCGCCTAAAATGAGGCTTTCTTCTGATTTGCCGATAATGAGGCATGCTTCTCATTTGCCGAAAATGAGTCATTTTTCTGATTTGTAAATATAATTTAAAATCAAAGTAATCCGTTGCCAATGCAATAGAAATGGTTACCAATATCACAATAATTCTACCTGCAGAGAAAAAAATATGATACCGTTTGTGAGCGCCTCCCTGCTTTGCAACCAACACCATCCAACAATTACAGCAAATGCAGACCAAACAAGGCCATGAAGAAACAGTCTAAAGAGCAGCACTGGGTATACATTGGCGTTATGAGCATTAGACATCATGTGGGCTCTGGTTAGAACCAAAAACCTTCTGAAGAATGATAACTTGGCGACCGTACTACTGGAGAAACCATCCACTTTGAGCACGAAAGTTAGTAGCAAATTGATTAATGATATTGTAAGATATGACACTATTGTTAAAGCATTTTCCATTCTTGCTCTTGTATTTTCCGAGGGAAAAAGAAGTGTTGGTTTCACGTTCTCTGAACACAACTCTGAATTCTCTTTTCTCCTCCTACTTGAAGCAACTGATCAATTGATTTGTTCACTCGTCTTCGTTAGATGGACGCCGTGGAATGCAGATGCAAACGCTCAATTTAGGAATGGAATCAAGCTGATCAAGTATTTCACATATCGCAACAGGGGATTCCAAATGGGGTCACCCTCTCTCAATATATCATTCTTCACATGCAACAGCCCCTTGTTGCATCCATGACAGCTCTTTCTCAGTCCCAGAGATAGGATTAGGCACCGGGAGATCGTTTTTCATTTCAATTTAAAAAAATTAGGTGGCATTGCCGACCCTCCTGCATTTCATTTTAATTCAAAATTTTGCGCTGGACTATTTCAAACCCTGAACGCGGAGGTTTCATTGAAAGTGCATAGGAATACAGTCCATTTGCATTAACTACATCCACTTGGGCTAAGTACATCCAACTGTCTAAGTCAGAGTGGAGGACCTGTCAGAGCGGGAGCAGGAAGCTCCCAGAGTTGGAGTGACGGAGCTGACGGAAAATCATGTACATATCATGATAGGTCATAGTATCATGCATGGATGTGGGTCAAATCTGTCCTTAGGGTGCTTTAATAAACCTATAGGGGTGGAAAACTGTCCTTAGGGTGGATTAATAAACTTATAGGGGTGGAAATAAGCATTGCCGATAATTTATAGGCAAGTGGACAATTTGACGAATGAATGTTCACATCACTAATAAATTACAGATGAGTCTCAGTCGAAGATTCACGCACGGTTCACTCGATTAATAAATAAGCCTATAGGGGTGGAAATAGGCGTTGCCGATAAATTATAGGCAAGTGGACGATTTGACGAATGAATGTTCACATCACTAATAAATTACGGCAAGCCATATTTCTCATGCTATCGGGTCATAAATGAACGGCGCGTGTATATGCCCACCATTCGATTTTGCTAAGGCCAAAATCGAAGGGTGGGCATATACACCCGCCATTCATTTATGGCCTAATAGCATGGGATTTATTGACGGCCATAAATTACAGATGAGTCTCAGTCGAAAATTCACGCACAGTTCACTCGATTAATAAATAAGCGGCCATGAAGAGTTCATGTGTTAAATTAGTCGAAGATTCGACGAATAAGTTACTGTTCACTCGATTAATATAAGCGGATCCATGGAGAATTGATCTGCTAAAATATTCACAGTGGAATTGGAAGGCTGTATTTTAACCCTTTTTATGTTTTTTTCTTTTAATATTTTGCTTCAAATTTAGTATTGGAGTCATCAAGTTTTCATAATTCGAACATTTCAGGAAATTTTCTAAATTTTATTCGTATATTAAAAATGCATAATCTTATAAAAGTCTGAAATCATTATTAAAACCACGATAAAACAAAAAACTGTTAAAGTGCACTTTGCTCGTCCTAAATCCATTTATTTAAAAAAGGTATTCGGTAGAAAGACGATAATAATAATAAAGAAAGAAGCTCGCCTCGATTTCTTATATACATGCGTTCTGAAAACTATACTACGCATCTATAATTTTTGTCTCCCAGAGTTCATTCCTGAAAATTACTCTTTGCCTCTATTCCGTGATTGTGATCATCAGATCGAACCTTATCTCTACCTCTCATCATGGAATTATATGTATTTCGCCTTCTTTTTCCCCTGCCATGACACGCCGCCTTTCTTTTCCTTACTTCCTGCTGTGCCTCTCTAATCCGCTACTCGTTATGCTTAGACGCGCAATATGAGTATTTCCTAAATACTAGTAATTGTGGGAGCATGAATCTAACGTATCCCTTTGGTGTATGAAAGCGGGGATGCAGTCACCCTGGCGTTCAGATTAACTGTGTGCCCATAATTACGCAATACAAAGGGCACATTCTCCGAACATCTTAGTTGTCAGAGACAAGAACTGCAATTATTTTGATCATTCCAATAATAATCTCCAGATACCGTTTTCACGATATGGAGATGCCATCTTTGACATTTTAGGTAAAGAGAATCGGACTCTAAACGTGTACAAGTGCAATATACCTTTTCAGGATGCATTCAACTACATAGAAGGGCAACTTTGGAAAGGTAATGCTACTGTCTATTGCGATTTCTTCATCTCAGGGCATTCCATCAGGGGATGTTCTATGAAACAAGTAGTTGTTGAGATCAGAATAGCGCGCTACATTTCTGGAGATACAAAGAGAGATAAAGATTGCAAATCATGTGCAGCAACGGGAGGGATATGTGGTTACAACATTTCGGACTCAACTTCGCCTTTCCTCTGCTACTGCAAGGATGGACCCCGTATAGACAAATGCCACGGCCATGGTATGCTATATTTTAACTTTCAACAGAACTACTGAGAACTATTAGTTCAGTTAAGATGAAATGATGGTTTGAAACTGATTTTTGTATTAATCACATAGAATTATTTTCCAGTCTATTTTTGAAACCTATTAATAAGGTTTATTTTCAGGACCAAGGATATTCTAAATATCAACCCACAAAAAATTCTATGAAATTAATCCGAAAGTAGTCTGAAACCATCATTATGAATCACTGAAAAAAAGAACAAGATTGAAATGAACTTACTATGAGCCCATGTTATTAGGTTATTATGTGGGTGCGCACTAAGCTCACAACATCTAATATTATTATATGTATAAGTGGATCCTTCTTGTTATATTTGATAGTTCTTATTGTTATGTCACGGGTCCTCCAAACAAGTTAGCCATTATAATAATAATAGGTAAATTCTGATTTCTTTCTCCGCTTTACTGCACGCTGAATTGGTTTCTATTAGTCTCTTCTGGGTTGGACCAGGATCACATTGATAAATCAATCTCTTCATTTCACCGCAGGTTGCTCAGTCGGAGGAGTAACGTTCACAGCAATAGCTCTAGTACTCTTCTTGACGTTTTATATGAAGAAGAGGCATCCTTCTCTTGGTAGCTCCGCTGCAAAAGTGGAGAAATTCCTCAAGGAATATGCTTATGGAATGCCAATGAGATATTCATTCTCTCACCTCGAGAAGATCACAAACAAATTTGCAGAAAAGTTGGGAGAAGTAGGTGTTAAGCTCCATTAATCTGGAAACCAACTGCTGCCTACAATTATGGAAACCAATTGTAGTCTTTCCTTAATTTCTGGAAACCAACTGCAGTAATTTCCTTAAATTAAGGAAATCAACTGCAGTTAATTAATTTTCTTGTTGGGAGCTTCTGAAGTGGTCCATTACTCCATCTAGAGTTCTCTACCTTGATCTGTGGAACACCTGACACATAGCCATCAGAAGCTTGATGGAAGCTTGGCTATAAATTCATCTGTTTGGTCCCCAAGCTTGCATCTCAATCCCCTTCACTTGTTTACACCATATAGCTGAGAGAGCAGAGCTTGGAAGTGCCTTCAGATTTTCTGTGTTTTTTTCTTTTTGCTTGGATTGAAGCTGGAGTGCTGTTTCAGTAAAGGGAAAGCAAGTGGACTGTGGTTTGCAGCAAGAGCGTTATCAATGGCTGGAGGTAATCCTGGGCACTGAAATTTCATTTTTTTAGATTCTTTAATTCCACATATAGAATCGTTGTTGTAATTTCTTACATTGGTATCAGAGCGAAACATGTCATCTCATTAATTATTGGTCGCAAGGATGGAACCCGAGTCTTAGGTTTACCATCAAATTTGTTGTTGGAGGCATTAAAATGCAATTACGACCAATTTCACTGACATCATCATTGTCAAGGATCGAACCCGGTTCAGCCTTGTGACAAGCGGGAATAATTTCCACTATACTACAATGACTACAATTAAAAATAAAAAATAAAAAAAACATCAACCCCGCACTCCAAGGGTAACAATCCCAGCTGCAATTTGCTTGCTGGATTCTTTTGCATAATGTGCAACTAAATTCCCATTTAGAGGTGATGATGACAAGCTAAGACTTTGGGGGCTTGCACGACCGTTATTTGAAACCAAAGCATGGTTCGCTGCATATGCTAACCACAAGGACCATGATGTGTAAATATAGGGTATGGTCCAATGGATGTTAATTTTAATTTTATTTATCTTGTGAGCGAAATTGCTTGTTTGCTGGTATATATATATATATATATATATATATATATATATATTATATATATATTATATATATATATATTGTTTGATTTATAAACTTAAGGACAGAGCCTGAAGTCAAGCCAGCTAGCCTTCGAACTGCATTTGCTATGCAAGTGCAAAGTAGATCAATGCTGCTTCAGTCAATCTCCTGGTTTTGTTTATAAACTAAACAATCGATTTGCAATCATTTACGGTAATGCTAACTGCATTAACTTTAATTTTGAAGAATTATTACTGTTGTTTAGCGTAATGCTGACATTTATGGCAGTCATTTACGTTATATGGAGTTTATTTAAAATGTCAATTTGACTTACTCCTTTCAGTAAACATTATTTTTACTGGTTAAATTTTTGGTTTATGGCATTTATGTAAAGAATAATGTCTAGTGATCCATATAATTTTAATTAATTAGAGAATAGCCACAACATCTTTAATTAAATAAAATTATATATTTTGATTGGTTAGATCACAAAAGATTATTTAGACATTAAATTGTAATTAATTAGACTAAATATAATAAATTTTATCCCACGGGAATTTTTATTATATTTATGTAATTAATTAGGATAAAATTTCATAACCTACCCACAGGAGTTATGAATTAATAGTTTTATCATAAAGTTCAAAACAATGAATAATTGAATCTGCTTGAATTAAAAATTTAGCCCACATGCAATTTTTATGTCATTAGATTCAATTTTGAGCATGATTTACATTGGTAAAACATGAAATCTTATTAAGCCTCAATTTTAACATAAGCATGTTTTATAATGCAGTAGTACAACCTGCAAATTTCTCTAAAATTCATTGTGACATTTCCGAACTTAAGGGAGATAACTATAAGGTTTGGAAGGAGAGGATTCTCTTTCATTTGGGGTGGATGGACATAGATTATGCTATTAGGAAAGATGAACCACGGGCACTCACTAATACCAACACTGCAGCGGACATCACGCTTTATGAACGATGGGAGCGATCCAATCGTCTAAGCATGATGTTCATTAAGACTAAAATTTCGGCTGGTATTCGTGGTTCCGTTGATCAGCATGAAAAGGTCCGAGGCTTGTTGAATGCCATTGACGATCAATTCGTCACTTTAGACAAGGCACTAGCAAGCACCCTAATCATGAAGTTCTCATCCCTAAGGCTCACCAGTGTGAAAGGTGTGCGCGAGCACATCATGCAGATGAGGGACATTGTGGCTCAATTAAAGAAACTCGAGGTTGATATATCGGAGTCCTTCCTAGTGCACTACATCCTAAACACCCTTCCGCACCAATATGGACCTTTCAAAATCTCATACAACACACATAAGGATAAATGGTCAATTAATGAACTCATGACCATGTGTGTTCAAGAGGAAGAGAGACTGGTGATGGAACTAGGAGAGAGTGCAATGCTGACAACGCGTGGAAAGGGAAAATCTCAAGCCAATCGGAAAGGGAAAGGTAAAGTACCTCCCCAAGCCAGTATCAAGAAGGATTCCAAGTGTTTCTTCTGTAAAAAGAAGGGACACATGAAGAAGGAATGCGCCAAATTTCAGAAATGACCTGCGGACAAAGGTAATTTAATCTCGTTTGTTTGTTATGAATCTAATATGGTTAATGTCAATATTAACACATGGTGGATTGATTCTAGATCAACAATTCACATTTCGAATTCCTTGCAGGGTTTGCAAAACCTAAGGAAGCCAGTGGGAAGTGAGAAAAGCATCTTATCAGGAAACAAGATGGGCTCGCATGTGGAAGCTATAGGAACATGTTATTTAACTTTAAGTAGTGGCTTTGTTTTAGAATTAGAAAAGACCTTTTATGTTCCAAATTTTTCTAGAAACTTGATTTTAGTTTCAAGGCTTGTACCTTTTGGATATTCCTTAAACTTTTCAGAAAAATCTTTCAGTCTATTTTATAAATCTGATTATGTTGGGAATGGTATTTTGTCTAATGGTCTTTACTGCATTAATTTACAAAACAATGTCACTTATGATTCAATGCATGTTCACGCTGGCACTAAAACATGTGCTATTAAAGAATATTCCTCTAAATTATGGCACCGGAGACTAGGTCATATCTCCATAGAAAGAATTAAAAGATTGGTAAATGAAGGGGTACTTAATACTTTGGATTTTACTGATTTTGAGACTTGTGGGCACTGCATAAATGGAAAGCAGACCAACAAGTCAAAGAAAGGTGCCAATAGGAGTTCGGACATATTAGAAGTCATACATACTGATATATGTAGTCCAGACATGGACTCACATGGTCAGAGATACTTCATCTCCTTTATAGATGATTACTCACGATATATGTATCTCTACATGCTTTATAAAAAGAGTGAAGCATTAGATGCCTTTAAGATCTTTAAGGCTGAGGTAGAGAAACAATGCGAAAAGAAAATTAAGATCGTGAGATCAAATAGATGTGGAGAATATTATGGTAGATACATAGAAGATGGACAAGCACCTGGGCCATTTGCTAAATTTCTTCAAGAGCATGGGATTGTTGCCCAATACACCATGCCTGGTTCACCCAGCCAGAATGGTGTAGCAGAAATAAGAAATCAAACATTATTGGACATGGTGCGGAGTATGCTTAGCAGCTCCAATCTTCCTAAATCCTTGTGGATTGAAGCACTTAAGACAACAGTGTATATATTAAACCGAGTTCCAACCAAGGCGGTTCCTAAAACGCGATTTGAATTATGGAAAGGTTGGAAACCGAGTTTGCGACATATGCACATTTAGGGATGCCCGTCTAAAGTGAGAATTTATAATCCACAAGAGAAGAAGCTAGACCCAAGGACCATTAATGGGTATTTCATTGGATATGCTGAAAGGTCTAAAGGTTACAGATTTTATTGTCCATCTCACAGCACTAGGATTGTGAAATCAAGAAATGAAAAGTTTCTTGAAAATGACTTGATCAGTGGGAGCGATCAAACCAGAAACATAGTTTCTGAGAAGGATCATTCAGAATCTCAACCTTCCACTTCAAGTGATAGATTTATTATTGTTCATAGCACCCCTCAAGTACAAACTGGTGTTGAACAACCAATTGTTGAAGTTCCACAAGCTGCTGACGATATTCCAGTAGATCAAGGATTTCAAGAGTTGCCAAGAACTTTTGAACAACAAGTTGAACCACATACTTCTCAGGAAGATGATGGTACAACATTAGGAAGATCTACTAGACCAAAGAGATCGGCAATTCCTAATGATTATGTTGTGTATCTACAAGAATCTGACTACAACATTGGAGCCAAAAATGATCCCGAGTCATTTTCACAAGCCATGAGTTGCAAAGAATCAGAACTATGGTACAATGCCATTAAGGAAGAGATGAATTCCATAAAAAGTAACGAAGTCTGGGATCTTGTTGAGTTGCCTAATGGTGCAAAAGCCATTGGATGTAAATGGGTCTTTAAGACAAAGAAAGACTCATTAGGCAACATTGAGAGATACAATGCAAGACTTGTTGCTAAGGGATTCACTCAGAAAGAAGGAATTGACTACACGGAGACTTTTTCTCCTGTATCTAAGAAAGATTCCTTGTGCATTATTATGGCATTAGTAGCCCATTTTGACTTAGAGTTGCAACAAATGGATGTGAAAACGACTTTTCTTAATGGAGATCTAGAGGAGGAGGTTTACATGAAACAACCTGAAGGATTCCCCTCTAGTGATGGTGAGAAATTGGTTTGCAAGCTCAAGAATTCATTATATGGTTTAAAACAAGCATCCCGCCAATGGTATTTGAAATTCCATAATATAATTTCTTCCTTCGGTTTTGTAGAAAACATTATGGATCAATGTATATACCTGAAAGTTAGTGGGAGTAAAATTTGTTTTCTTGTTTTATATGTGGATGACATTTTGCTAGCAACCAATGATAAGGGTTTGCTACATGAGGTGAAACAATTCCTCTCTAAAAATTTTGATATGAAGGATAGGGGTGAGGCATCTTATGTGATTGGAATTAAGATCCATAGAGACAGATTTCGAGGCATCTTGGGTCTGTCACAGGAAACCTATATTAATAAAATTTTAGAGAGATTTCGAATGAAGGATTGTTCACCAAGTGTACCTCCCATTGTGAAGGGTGGTAGGTTCAATTTGAACCAATGCCCGAAGAACAACTTTGAAAGGGAACAAATGAAGAACATTCCATATGCTTATGCTGGCGGAAGCCTAATGTATGCTCAAGTCTGCACAAGAACTGACATTGCATTTGTTGTGGGAATGTTGGGACGATATCAGAGTGATCCAGGTTTAGACCACTGGAGAGTTGCAAAGAAAGTAATGAGGTACCTTCAAGGAACCAAAGACTACATGCTTATGTATAGACGGATGGACAACTTGGAAGTAATTGGCTACTCAGATTCTGACTTTGCTGGATGTGTTGATTCACCCAAATCAACATCAGGTTACATTTTTATGATGGCCGGTGGAGCTCTATCATGGAGGAGTGCCAAGCAAACATTGATTGCCACTTCCACTATGGAAGCCGAGTTCATCTCCTGTTTTGAGACTACTTTACATGGTGTATGGCTTAAGAGTTTCATTTCTGGGCTTAGAATTATGGATTCTATCTCTAAGCCATTACGAATATATTGTGATAATTCAGCTGTTGTATTTATGGCTAAAAACAACAAAAGTGGGAGTCAAAATAAACACATCGACATTAAGTATTTAGCTATAAGGGAACGTGTTAAAGAAAAGAAAGTGGTCATTGAGCACGTCAGCACTGAGTTGATGATCGTTGATCCTTTGACTAAAGGCATGCCACCATTTAAATTCAAGGCTCATGTAATGAATATGGGACTTGGTTCCATTATGTAGTTTCTCATTGTATGGACAATGTTATTTTAATGAAATTCTTAATTATTGTGA
>APFE031055873.1:71582-89319 GCA_000404065.3 Pinus taeda | reverse complement strand
CCCTCGAAGAGGCTGAATTCTAAGGCGTTGATCTATCTTTTCTATCTTTTCTTGAGCTGGTTTCATAACAGAAACCAATGGTTGTAAGGGAAAAACTCTAAGGTAACCTCTAACATCTTTCAGGTTGAAATTTGGCCCTTCAAACTTGAGAGGGATCCCTCCCTAAACTTAGCTACCCAAGGTCAAAGTGGTAGAAGGTCTGTAATATTTTTTATGGCCAGAAAGCTTCATAAGTGGGCATGGAGTCTAACTCAATCAGTTTTATATAAACCACAAGTTCATTAAGGAAATATCACAAAACCAAGATAGTAACAACACCTTTGACAAGTTTAGGAAATAAGAGAATATTAAAGAAATTAATGTGATCTTTAGGTGAAAAACAAGTAATAAATATCTGAATAAAATAATCTGGAGAAAAGAGATATGAATTCCAATTCAACAACCTGGTATTCAAATATTGAAGAACATATGAAACTTAGAAACAAACAAGGAATTGTGAACACGAGAATTTATGCAAAAGACTCACATAGACTATTTTAATATTAACTAGTTGCATACATGCATAGTACATAAAAAGGATTTATTTCAAATGATTCCAACCCTTTTCAATTACGAAGTCTCTGTCTTTATAGAATACCCACACACTATCAGCAAGTTTTTAGCAAAGATTTAATTACAAAGTCTGAAACTAGATGAGCAATTCTCTAATTAAAAATTGAAGACATTTAATATTTTCATCGTAAAACAAAAGAAATAATATTTTGTATCTGAAGATCATGCTATTGCTAGATACATGGTTGAGGCTAAGGATCCCAAGTTGAATTTGATGAGTTGGAATCTAAGTTAAAGTTTATAAGGTGTTTTTTTCTAAATATAGAAAAAACTAATTTCGGCGAATTCCTGAAAAATAGGCTTCAAATATCAATTCAAATATCTCAAACCATGATAGATTTGCAAAATATGAGAGGTTTTTTTAGTGGGCTCGTTATCGACAAAAAAACTTGGGTTTTCAAAACTTCGCTTAGAGCTGTTCTAAAACTGTGCTCGAAGTTACTTCAGTTTACAGGAAAAACGAGAGTTTTAACTAACCATTTTTACAAAAATGCGATGCTACTCTGGTTGTCAGTGTTTAAGCCTATTTTTTTACAAATTAGCGCTGACACTCCCATTGTCACCACTTTAAAAATTATTGTCTAAATTGAGATAACAAATATGGAGTTTAAATTTTTTCTATACTTGATGCACCCAATTAAAGACTTACACTTGGCATCAAAATCATTTAATTCAACCTTAGGAAGGTACTTTCCATTTGGAAAGCATCCATAATTAATTCCGCTATTGGTTTTTTTGTAAGTTCGGCATTGCTGAGGCTTCATCATGGGGATGTCTAAGAATAACACCAAAATAGGGCAGGGATTTGAACCGGTGGCATAAGATCTAGGAGTGCCTTAACAATGCACTTGATCACTGTCTATCCAAGGCCTTGTGGATGGAGTTAAATCCTCCTATAATTTTTTATTATTTGAAATTTGTTCAACATGAATACTTCCTTTATTTTCATGAGTTGCTTCAATCATATAATCGATTTTGGGACTTGTTTCATTTAAGGGCTCTATAGTATTATGTTCCGACTATTTCTTGTTTGGTTCTACAAGTTGCTTCTTTTCATCCATTTTTCATTCAATCTTATGTTATAATTAGTTTTAGAAAAATTAAATCAACTTTTTTCATTGACAAGTCCTTTAGTTCATTAATTTGACTTTCCAAATTGGATAGGCAATTTTGTATCTCTTCATTTCCTTCATGAGTCATGAAGCACACTTTAAGAGGTTTAATTGGTATACTATTTTTTGTATATTTACTCAAATCCATATGAGAAACTAATAACAATAATCATCTTTATCTCAATTTTTATTCACTTAAAAATGGGTCTTCCAATAAAAAGTTATGTCACTTGTAAGTTATGTACCTTTAAAACCTTAATTTGGAGATTCTAGATGATTGATCTTTGTCTTGATATATATATGTGAGCTTTTATACCTTCTCAATTTGAAATTTACCCTATATTGCTCTAATATGTCTTCTCTAGAGTTCTACAAGTATGACCAAAATTTGATATGCCACATGAAAGTTATGATAACTTTCCCAAACCTTGCTAACTTTTGACCTCGTCCCAAGAGTGAATATATGAATTGTGTCATGTGTCCAATTTTTCAAATATGATTATAAAATTTTGACTTAGGGGAATTCATTATGCTTCCTTAAATATCTTAAAAAATTACAATCCAAAGTTTTCTAGAAAAAAATTATAGTGAAAATGTGTAGATAACTGATTTAAAATTTATTTCAAGACCATTCACAAGCCCTAACTTCCATGTAGTATATCTACGAACATGTTGTGAACAAAAATATGAAATTTCATTTAGATAGAACCTGATGTTCTTCCTCAATATGATAAACATTTCAAAATATGAGGTTTCTTAAAAAGAAAGATAATAATAATAATTCCAAGATCTCTCATTTGAAACAGATTTTAGGGCAATTCATACAACCTAAATTCCATAGGTCATACCTATGAAATTATAGTGAGTATGAATATAAAATTTTGATGAGAGGTTCTCAAATATTCTTCTGAACATGATCAAAATTTCACCATCAGAAGCGTCGTGCAAAAGGGTTATAACAAAAAATCCAAGTTGACTTACTTGAAGCAGCAAAAGCATAGATTCGTATGATTTGATACTAAATGTTATGAACCATGTGCCTTAAAATTGATAAGAAGTCAATGGTTCCATACCACTTCAAGGGGGAAACATATTTTCATAATGAATTCATTACAAAATACAAGTTATAATGATCCTAAGACTTTCTCTCCTTAGTATACATAGGAAACAAAGGGTAACATGATAGGTTGTATCCAACCTCCTAATATAAAAAATAAAATTTTAATAAATACTTATTAATGCCTTAATATAGGGGCCCAAGGGAGTTAAAAAAATCCAATAGAGTTGCTGGTTAGAAGAAAGTGTGTTGGTAGTAAATGGGTGTTTAAGAAGAAATTGAATGAAAAAGTAAAGTGGAGAAGTACAAAGCTCAATTAATAGCAAAGGGATGTTTCCAAGGTTAAGTGAACCAATTTTGGTAAAAAAATTCTCCTGTTCCTTAATTAACTTCTATTAGTTTCTTTTGTCTATCGTTCATACTTTTGATCTTGAAGTAGAGAAAAGGGATGTAAAGATAGCATTCTTATACAAGGATCTTGAAAAAGAAATTTACGTGAAACAACCAAAAGGTTTTGTAGTGAAGGGAAAGAAAGAGATAATTTATAAGATTTAAAAAAAAAAAAAAAAAAATTCCTTGTACAGGTTAAAACGATCTCCAAGGATGTGGTAATAAAAAGTTTGATACTTATATAGTAAAGAGTTGCTTTTACAAGGAGAAAAAATTATTGTTATGTGTATTCAAATTAATTATTGATCATTTTATTTATGCAATATTATATGTTGTTGTTTATTGTTGATTGGAAATGACAAGAAAATCATCAAATATGCCAAAACTAAGATGCCCCTAAATTTGACATGAAATATCTTGGTGCTAAAATTGTATTTTGGGCATGGAAATTAAAAGAGATTAGGCAAATAAATAAGTTTAATTGTATTATAGGATCTATGTTAAAATAATATTGTAGAGGTTGTTATAAAATTACAAAGGTAGAAAGGCTTTTTTATCTTGATAATTACTTGTGATTTATTTGAATTCTTATTAACTTTTGTTATGTCTTCTTTTATTTTATTATCATCAAGTAACCACCAAAACATAAGTGCACGAAGATTAAAATAACAAGGACACGAGATGTAGGCTCTTAGCCAGGGAAAAAAAACCCTCTCCTAGGAGAAAACCAAACATTCTCTTCTCTTGCTTTAGAATCAAATCAAACAACACAACCAAGAACCTTGACCAAGACAAAGGCCTCCTCCAATCCACCAAGTCAGCCTCTCAAGATAGTCCTTCCAATCAACTTCCAATCAACAATATTCAACCTTCCTCAATACTGCATTAATCCTAAATTTTGACCCTATTGCATCAGAAATTCATCCTAACTACATGCTTGCAATTTTAGCCCCTTATGTAGCTCAAAATTTCGCACATGTGGGAAAACAAGAGAGAAATTTTGGTCCTTTTTCTTGTCAAGTGTTTCTTACCTCTTTTCTTTTCTTTCCTTTTTTTCTCTAGCCTCTTTGCACCTTCTATTCCACTTCAAATTGCAGACCAAACTTCTAGCTTGAATGAATGCTCAAATAGGTTGAATTGCAATGCTTTTATAGTCTTTATGTGTGGTCAAATTCCTTCAATGAGGACGACTTGTCTTCTCTTGAGGATGACTTGGTGGAGGAGGTATAAAAGACAAAATTACATAAAATAAATTTTCTTTCTTTGATATTATAAGCCCAATAAGGGTCTAGGACAAGATGACATGGACAATGACTCATGACAAAAACCCTAAAATAACTTAATGGGTGATTTTACCTAGAAACAAAATAAATAAAGAATGAAACGCATGCTTATAAATACTTTTTCTTTGACAATAATTTTCATTTTTCCTACAAATATATAAAAATTACGTGATGTCATGAGCTAAACAACAATTATGAAGACCGATACTAGTTACTATTTCAACACTCTCTCTTAACTAGGGAGGTATTCATATTTATTCAACTGGTACAAGGTTGACCTCAATTTGAAATGTTCCAAGAAGAGTACAACAACATACACAATGTTAGAAACGAAATAGCCAAGGTATCACATTAATGATCCAAGTGTCAAGACATTATTTCAAGGATCCAAGTGTCATTAGCAATATATCAATTCAAGGATCAAAGTGTTATTTCTAAGACACTAATTAAAGGATCTAAGACACTAACAAGAACTAAGGTGTCATCAAGGCAACATGCTACTATAGGTACCATCGGGCTACAAATTTAATATCAATCTAACAAGATGTAAATATCATATAGGCCTTCATGACAAGGTACCAACCCTTATATGGATCTAGGTATCATCAAGGCCAACAATAAATTGAAGCTATATAATACCAAGATACCCTCCCACATTGGGATCTAAACATCATCAAGGAAAACTATAATTGAGATATGAACACCAACCAAGACAATATGTCTTCCCTGAGTACTGTCATATGATAATATTATGATAGTCATCTCTCACTTTCAACCAAATCAAATCTATCCAGCAATCCAAGCATGCTTCTAAGAAAATTATCAGGGAGAGATCAATACATCAGATACTTTTTTATTCATTTAGAACATATTGTAGCTCCACAACCCTAACTAGTATCAAACTTCCAATATATTAGTTCTTGCTATCAATATGTTATCACAATCTCGAGGGTACTCATCCATTCTAATGTTGCTTAGGTCATTACAATATCCAAACAAATCCCAACGAAAGCTTCCTTCTCCAACTACACAAGTAGCACCTAACTCAGCTTCAAAACAACTGAATTTCATTCTCAACATATCAATACCAACAATGCCTTAGTTGTTCTTCGATCTCATTTTCTCTTTACTATACATACGACTGACACATCATGTCCTCCCTCTCAATTATGGAGGATATACACTTTCTTTCATCCCATCTCTTTCTTAACTAGGGGGATAAGTCTATGAACAACTTTTCTTCTTCCATCTACACAGACTCTTTGTTTTACATCAGTATGTTATTAGAGAACTTTGACCTTCCAAAACTTCATTCATTCATATGGTAACAAACTCATCATTCAATCATTAATGTAAACTTCAAAGCCATCAGGCTTATTGCATCTTCCTCTTTCCATCATGCTTATCATAATGCCATCCTCAAGTATGAGGCATGCATATATATTTACAAGTTCTTGCACACAACATGCCTACAAATTTCAACAACAAATACAATCGGGCACACAAATATGTTTGTGCAAGAGAATGAAATTAACTTTATCAATAACATGTTATCATAATGAGAGCACCTAGGGTTATCAAAACTTAATACTAAACTTTAGATATCCAACAACTAGACCAAGTTAGGGTTTTAGCCATAGCGGAAGCATTTACAGCTAGGGTTTCATTTTCATTCCCTAGGATATTATACCAAATTATACTTGAGTTTTGACATAAACCCTAAATATTATTTTCAAACCCTAGAAGGATAAGGTTTTATTGTATGTCCTAAATACCATCAAAAAACTGTAAAAAATCACAAGGATATGGTTTTTATCAAAGTGAATAAATTATAATTACAAGGGTTGATTTAATCTTAGAAATCAATCACCCTGACAATATACTAATCTTCATGATTCTATGGAAAACCCTAGACAAGAGAGAATCATTAATATTAAGAAATTTTAAAATGATTGTACCTCCCTATATGATGAGGACTTGTTATATATCTTGTAACTTTAAACATACCTTGAGTTGTTTCCTTTACAATTGTAGGGTTTACTATTGAAGGGCTCCCTCTCACCATGGCAATTTTTCAAGTTACCATTTTCTTGATTCATTATGCTATTTATGGAATAAGATTAGCATTTCTTTATATACCTGTAACATTCACTGACAAGTACCACCAAGCAAAACATATAAGTACGAAAGCGTGAAGACAATTTCATTAATATTTGGAATCCTTAGAGAGGGAGAATTCCTAGAGTTTCTAGATCCAAACCATAAGTATCATGGTGTTATCTTTTGAAACATTAACTCTAGGTTTTGAATCTCAAATCCAATTCTACCCTCACTAGGGTTTGTTATTTCACCCTAGACTACCTACAAACCCTAGAGACAAAAAGCTAGAGTTTCTATGAGGGAAAACAATACAATAGGATTAGGGTTTTTAAATAGGGATCTCTGATTTAATAACCATATTGGGTTTATAATCCTAGATATTAAAAAATATTCAAAAAATATAGGACTACAAACCCTAGACTTATATAAAAAAATCATAATGCATAATTTTATATAAACTCTTAAACAAAAACTCACAAATGAATATATTATGTTATACGTACCTTATAATAGCCTTAGCTGACCCTTTATTGAAAGTGAATGCTTCCCAAGTTATACCATCTTAAGTGCTCCCTTCAAGATGCTCTTCACAAGGTGACTTAAATGTAGCTGCAACTTTTCTTAACTTCAAGGTGTTGAAGAATTTCCTTCAAATGATCTCAAATAAGAGTGTTCTTCCAAGATGTTTCTTTTTTCTCTTGTTAGAGAAAAATTGTAGGAGATACCACAGGTCCTTGAAGAATTTTAACTGCCCTTAGAAGGAATTATATGTATTTATGGTCACTTGATTTCTGAGATACTTGTAGCCTTTCACTTTTTATTTTAATCCTTAAGATAGGAATTCCAATAGTCACAAATGATCTTGAACTGCTTAATTTTTTTTGGATTGGGTTCCTTTTTAATGTGTCACTGCTAGATGAATGATAAGACTATTGTAAGTCTTGATATTAAATGATGTAGGTATATGATTGTCTATCTAATTAGGTATTTTTACACCCATTGAAAAATATCTTGTAATAGGCCTAATATATCTTTCAACTACTAATATTTCAAGAAGATTGCTTCACTGTATTGAATTCAAATTTCTAGGCAATGGTTAGGTCTCAGCCTTCCTTATATTAATATACACATGATCCTTTTTGGATCTCTGGTATGATGTCAAGACACTTCAAAACTTCATATTTCTTCATAGGATCTTTGATTTTATTTTTTTCTATTTAGAATCCTTGAAATGACGACAAATGGTGCCTAAAAAGTGATTCTCAACACCTTCACTTTATTCAACCTTCTAGACCATGTTTGTGGTATAACAACAATGCTTTTGAATTATAAAGGTGCAAAAAATATGTTTTTAGGTTTGGTACTGCTTCTATAAGGTTCAATCTTGTTCAAGTTAGCTATTAGGACACCAAAACTTCTACATTACCTTTCAAGGCTCCTATAATATTTCTTAATGCTTCCTTCTCCCTAGCGAATGGATTCCTTCAATGGATCTTCAATAAGTAAGACTTCACTTCAACTTGATGATATACCTTTAAAAATTCTCTTGAATCCTTCCTTAAGATGACAAGAGCTATTAATATTCAAGTTTCCTTTTTCCTCTTCTACTTTACCTAAGCTCTCATACCATGTTAGAAAATCAGAAAGGAAAAAATATTTTCTTATCTTGATAATTACTTGTGATTTCTTTAAATTATTATTATCTTATTTTAAGTATTATTTTATTTTCTTATCATCAAGAAACTACCAAAACATAAGTGCATGAATATCAAAACAACAAGGACACAAGATGTAGGCTCTTAGGAAAGGAAAAACCCCTCTCCTAGGGAAAAACCAAAAATTCTCTTCTCTTCCTTTCGAATCAAATCAGATGAGATGAAGAAGGCCCTTTCTCAAGACAAAGACCTCCTCCAATCCACCAAGTCATCTTCCCAAGCTATTCCTTCCAATCAACTTCTAATCAGCAATATTCAACCTTCTTCAACACTGCAACAATAATGAATCTCAACCCTACTCCATCAGAATTTCATCCTAACTATAGGCCTCCAATATTGGCCCCTTTTGCAACTCAAAATATTCACACATGTGGGATAAAAAGAGAGAAATTTGGATCTTTTTTCTTGTAAAGTGTTTCTTCCTTATTTTCTTTAGTTTGATGTTTCTTTCTAGCCTCTTTTCACCTTCTATTCCACTTCAAATTGCATATCAAACTTCTACATTGAATGAATTCTAAAATAGGTCAAATTGCAATGCTTTTATAGTCTTTTTGTGTGTTTGAATTGCTTTAATGAGGCTGACTTGTCTTCTCTTGAGGTCGACTTAGTGAATTATGTATAAACGACCAAATAACATAAAATAAATTTTCTTTCTTTGATATAATAATCCCAAGAAGGGTCTAGGACAAGATGACATGGACATTGACCCATGACACAAACCCTAAAAGCACTCAATGGGTGATTTGACGTAGAAACAAAATAAATAAAGCATGAAACCCATGCTTATAAATAAATTTTCTTTGACCTTAGATTTTTTTTCTTCTTTTGAAAAATATATAAGAATTACATTATATCATGAGCTAAAAAACAATTATGAAGACCGTTACAAGTTACTATTTCAGCTAAGGTTTAATATGCAGGCATGTAAACTAGTCAAGGTCCATCTTCCAATAGATATAAATTTATTTATAGGTTAATGTACCAAGACATATAAATAGAAAGAAGGAAAGTCCCATGTTCCCTATTCTAGTCATGTTGGTAATTCGATGTATGCAATGGTCTATACTAGACCAAAAATTGTACACCCAATGAGAGTTTTCAGTAGGTATATGTCAAAATCAAGAAAGGATCATTGTGTAATTATAAAAAAAGAAAATAATTAATTATTTGCGTGACAATATATGTTATGGAATTTTCTTTCAAGAAATACCTAAAGTAGATAGAGCCTTGACATACATGATGTTGTTGATGTAGACTAGGTTGGAGATGTAGTTCTCAAAATCTATACAAGTGATTAGTTGTTTAACCTATTTGGAGAAGAAATAAATTAGATGAGAAATGGATAGCTTGTAGTTACACTCTCAAATACAAATGCTAAATACATGGCATCCACCCATGCAAGTAAGGAATTTGCGTGATTATAAATATTATGTTTAGGTATGGGGTTTGCACATCATGTTATAAGGTTATATTGTGACAATTAGAGTGCATTCTTTCTAGAAAGAACCTAGCTTATAATTCTAAGATAAAACATATGGATGTTCAATATCAATTTGTGAGAGATATGGCTAATGAGAAGAAGGTGTTTCTCATGAAGGTGGACATTTTGAAGAATATTGTGGATTATTGAGAAAAATTGTTTGCACCAAGAAGTTATTTTATGTAGAGAACAAATAAACATTTTTAACATTTTATCCTTGGGCCCTATATGATTTTTTGCACATGATTTTAGGTTCATAAATTTCTAATTCTACTTATGGTATTAAGATTATGATGTAATTTAGGTGATTAGAGTTTTAGATTTTGTAGGATTATATTGTATTGTAAATGGTTAATTTAATATAATGGGAGTTAGGTGTGAGGCTTTGAATATTTGTTAACTAGGTTTTTTTTGGGTAAATATCTTAAGTATTTTGTGTGATTAATATTGTTTGTGTTTATGTTTTATAAATAATCAATGTTTATACATTCATTTATTTTAAAAGGTTTAAAACTTACACATGGAAGAGGATGGAAATATGATAGCAAAAAAAGTTGAAATTTTATAGAATGTTGCAAAAGCATTAATGAAAATGGTGAACAAAAGTAAATTTAAGTGGTTTTGTGAGTCTATTGGCTCTATGGACCATGGACCGTAGAAATTATATCATATTTTGATGCATATTACTTATAATCTTACCGTGTATATTACAAGTGGGAGAATGTTGCTGTCATATACCATGAAATCTTACAATGGACCAACTAGAACTAGTAAAAAACTTATAATTGTTTAGTAATATCAAGGAATACATGTAACTCATTGGTAGGGAATAAAAATAGATAAAAAATAAGGAATAAATACTAACTAGTGGTAGAGAACAAATTTAGAGCTCTAGTAGAGAATGAATGATAAGTAGCAATTGTTAGCAAATTATTTACTAGTAGGTTCCAAATCATAAAAATGGAAAACAATAAATGTTTTATGATTTCATTGTGCCTATTTATTCAACGCCGTGTTCTAAAGAAACTACACTGTAATTTTTAACTTAATATTATTTCTTAGAATATATATGCTGCTACTAAAAACTCGTGTTGACAGTACAAGTATGACAGTACAAGTACTCTATATTGTAACCATTTAGTTTTTGAAAAATTGATTGGGTGTACTATAAAGTGTGGCTTTTTTATCTTAAAAGGTTTTCACAAGAAATGATGCAGGAGCATTTCATGTTTTAAAATTATGTATTTATTTAATTGGAGAATTTAGAAAATTTTAGATTTTATCCATAATTCTAGAATTTGTTAGAGATTAGGTAATTAAGGTAGATTCTTAAAATTGAAAGGATTACTCTCCGCATCTTCCAAATATCCAGGAAGAAGTTTCTATGGAGAAATTCAAGAGATTTCTTTCTATGGAGAAATTCAAGAGATTTCTTTCTCCAAATTAAATGGAAATGTAGTTTAATTGGAAAATCCAAGTTTGATGAGGAAACTAATTCAATAAAGTATATGTTTGTATTTTGGAGTGTTTTGTTCTCATTTTTCTCTCTGCATCAAATTTTTGGTGCCCAAGGGTTTTGCTGGGCTTTCCATGGCAGCAAAATCCAATTTACAAGCAGTTCCGAATATTATGCTAAGAAAGAAGCCATCGCTAGTCTGAGGAGTTGAGCGTTGGAGCATTGGAGTAACGATATGTGAGAAGCCCTGAAGAATGTGTAGCAAGACGTGTGAGAAGCCGTGAATAAGGCGTGAAGAAGACGTGAAGAGAAAAATGTGTAAAGGATCAGCGGGGAATTGTTTTACGACCTGTGTGAAGACTCACAGACAGTACATGGAGATTGATGTACGTGGAGATTGCTGTATACAGAGATTGTTGTACGTGGAGGTTGCTGTACGTGGAGATGAATGTGTTGAGCTGAAACAAACGCAGAAGGGATGCAAAATATTGGTGAATTTCACATCATATGTTCTTTTTTAAAGCCTTGTTTAGAAAGTTCTTAGAAAAAACACTGGTAAGATGCTTGATCGGTAACCCTGTCTTATAGCTTCGATTACAATAGAATTGTCAGATATTATTTTTGGAGCTGCAGCTTTAACAGGATAAGACTTGATTTACATCACGTGCTTGAAAGAATGTGGCTTAAATTTCATCATATGCTTGAAGAAGCATTTTATTGAATCATGAGACTGATTTTTTAAATTTTGCATGGGGTGAAACTTACACTATGGGAAAATAAATTCTAATAATTGTGAATACATGTCAATTCTTTGAACGAGAGTTTGGTTCATGGTCTCCGTTATTCTAAATTGACTCGAGAGCTTGAATAAGTATATGGTTGTGCTTTATATTTAAATTCTAATTCTAATGGCATATAATTGGATTGGAAGGAGAAAGATGCTTTGTACCTTATAATACTTTATTGTGATTAAATTAGTAATTCCAAAAATAAGGTATTCTGGTTACTTATTAAAGGGAATAATTTAAGTGAGGAATTTGTAAAGTTATTTTTTCTATTTTAATTAAAAATATACGGATGTCACATAGAGCTAGGGGAGATGAAATTGGTGGAGGAAGACCAGCTACAAATCAAGCCTTACTCGATGCAATAAGACATATTCGAATGAGATTAGATGCATTGGAGACATCACGTAGAAGATACGTCGACCATTGGTGATATCAGTGAAGAAAAAGAAAGCTTAAAAGAAGAAGCTAAGAAGAAACTTCGGAAGAGAAAATGGTCAAAATGATCATGGGAATAAGCAGCAAGCCGAGATTGGACGTACCTATGTACGGGGGAAATTTAAATCCTTAAGAACTCATTGACTTGATCAATGCCATGGATAAGTATTTCAACTATGAAAATGTAGCCATGGATAAGTATTTCAACTATGAAAATGTAGCTGAAGGGAAGAAAGTTAAGTTGACAGTGACCAGATTAAAAGGACATGCTGCACTATGGTGGGATAGAGTACAAGTTGAACAAAGAAATAAAAACAAAGGGAAGATCACTAGTTGGGATCAGATGGTAGCCAAGCTCAAAGGTAATTTTATTTCTCGAGATTATAAGTTAAATATTTTTCAACAGATACAAAATATTAAGCAGAAAATCATGTTTGTAAAAGAATATACAAAATAATTTTATAGATTGAGTATAAGGTTTGTTCACGTAGAAGCGAATGATGAAAAATTAGCTAGATATATTAATGGCCTAAGATTTGAAATACAAGATGAATGAGATATTTTGTCTCTGAAAATTGTTGAAGAAGCTTACCAGATATCCCTTAAGATCGAAGAAAAATTGGTAGGGAAGAAAAGTTAAAGAGGAAGAGGACGAAACACAATAAGGAGCTGAGGACAATTAAGTAGAGGATCATCAAGTAGAGGAGAATCTAGCATAGCATATTCAAGTGGAATATTTTCCATTCAAAAATAAGAAGGCAACAGTTCACATTAGGCAAAATCATCATGAAGAGGAGATTTCATAGGATGATGACCATATCAAAGAGGTAGAGGTCGAAATTTTGTGGTAAGATGTTATACATGTAACAAAGTTGGCCATAAATATAATGAATGTCCAAAAATATTTTCTAGTCAAGGAAGCACGCATATAGCACAAACTAATTCAAAAAGTGGACAATCCTCTACACGTGAAAATGCACCTGAAACTAATGAATCTTTAATGATGAAAATAACTTTATTAAAGTCTCATGAAGAAGTAAAGGAACCTACGCAAAGGAAAACATTGTTCAAAACTCTCTCTAAATAAGAAGGAAAATGTTGTAAAATCATTATTGATAGTGGAAGTAATGATAATTTTGTATCCACATAAATGGTAGAAAAGTTCAATTTAAAGAAAACTAAACATCCTACTCCCTACAAAGTTTCATGGTTGCAAGAGGGACATCAGATACTAGTTAATAAACAATGTCAAGTGGAGTTTCAGATAGGATGTTATAAAGACAAAGTTCTTTGTGATGTTATGTCTATGGATGTGTATCATATTTTTGTTATAAGACTTTGGCAATTGATATGAAAGCAATATATGATGGAAGGAGAAACACCTATATGTTTGAAAAGGATGGAGAAAGACATGTAATCTTACCTTTCAAGAATGAAAAAGCACGAGAAGAAAACCAATCCAAGGTAATGTTACTTAGTGGAAAAGAGTTCCTTCAAGAAATCAAGCATGAGGAAATAGATTTTTATTTGATTGGTAAACCAAAGGTAGTCCTCGCAAGCAAAAATCTGAATGATCCTCCAGAAGAAATTGAAAATATGTTGAATGAATCCATTGATATTGTAGTGGATCACTTTCCTGATAAGTTTCCTCCCATTAGAAGTCTCAACCATAATATTGAAGTCATTCCAGGTGCCATCCTTCCAAACAAAGAAGCCTACAGAATGACTCTAAAGGAGAATGAAGAGATTAAATCAAGTGTAGGAATTGTTGGATAAGGGTCTCATCCGAGGAAGCTTAAGTTCGTTTGATGTTCGAATAGTGTTAACTCCAAAAAATGATTTGGATCTGGCCTTTCAAGAGAATGTAAAGGCAAAAAAAGATTTGGAGCTGGCCAATTTCTTCGAATAGTGTTAACTCCAAAAAATCATTGGCCAATAGGAGTTGTTTTAAGTTAAGAGGGAAGACCAGTCATCTAGTCGAGTGAAAAGATCAATGAATCCAAACCAAAATACTCTTCTTATGATAAAGAATTTTATGCCCTCATAGAAACTTTTAAAAAATGGAGATATTATCTTATGCCAAAAGAGTTCATCCTCTACATAGATAATGTTTCTTACAATATATCAACAATCAGACAAAATTGAGTCAAGGACAGGTTAAATGGATTGAATTTCTACAAAATTTTACATTTTCCATCAAGCATAAAAGTGGGCAATCAAATAAAGTAGTAGATGCATTAAGCAGGATCAATTTATATTTGCAAGAATCTCAAGTGAACGCCTTAGGATTTTATGAATTAAAAGATATGTATAAAGATGATTCAAATTTAAGAAAAGATTACACAGCCTGTGAAAATCCTATAAGTAGAGATAGAAATCCATGGTTAGATAACATGATACATGAGAGGCTTCTGTTAAAAGGAAGACAACTATGCATTCCAAGATGTTCGATGAGGGAAACTTTGCTAAAAGAAAAACATATTGGAGGTTTAGCAAGTCATTTGGGGATAAAACTCTAGCATAGTTACAAGAATTTTATTATTGGCCTTGCATGCAAGCATATGTCAAAAGATTTGTTGAAAGATGTAGGATATGTCAATATGCAAAAGGAAGAAGTCAGAACACTAAACTATATTAACCCTTACCAATACCAAATCAACCATGGGATTCTATAAGCATGGATTTTGTACTAGGATTGCTCAAAACACAAAGAGGAAGTAACTCAATATTTGTTTTTGTTGACAAATTCAAAAAAATGGCACACTTTATAGCCTGTAAATAGACAAATGATGCAACTAACATAGCAAACTTGTTCTTCAAAGAAATTGTTAGATTGCATGGATTACCTACAAGTATTCCTTCTGACAAAGTAATTTTTGGAAAAATCTATGGAAAAGGTTAGGAACCAATCTTAGTCTTAGTTCAACATAGCATTCCTAGACTATGGTTAGACAAATGTGGTAAATATAAATCTTGAAAATATCATGAGGAGTTTGGTAAGTGAACATCCCTAACAATGGGATCAGGTACTTTCTTAGGTAGAATTTTCATATAATGACTCACCTAACAGAAGCACATGATTAATTCCATTCCAAATTGTTTATGGAATGCATCCAAGAGGAATTGGAAAACAACAATTTAGAAGTGCAGAAGATTTTGCGGCTAGAATGTAGGAAATACATAACAAAGTCAAGAAACAATTACAAGAAAGCAACAACAAGTATAAACGAAGAGTAGATTCCAAAAGAAGAAAAATGGATTTTGATGTTAGAGATTTGGTTATGGCACATCTTCGGAAAGAAATATTTCCAAAAATGGAATATAATAAGTTAAAATTGAAAAAGATCGAACCGTGAAAAATTTCGAGGAAATTTTCCTCGAATGCTTATGAAATAGAACTACCCAAAGGCTTCGACATTTCAACAATATTTCATGTGTGAGATCTATACCCCTTGAAGGAACCAATGAATGATCCTGTCGATGCACATGTCAGTGATAAAGTTCAGTGGGAGAAACAACTACTTTCAACACGAACCAATGAATGATCCTATTGATGCACATGTCAGTGATAAAGTTAAGTGGGAGAAACAACTACCTTCAACACCAACAAAGCAGATTGAATCAATCATCGACAAAATAGTGGCTAAAAAGACTAGAAATAAAGAGTATTTTCAATACTTGGTTAAATGGAATAATCACCAAGTAGAAGATGCTACTTGGATTACAGAACAGAGATTTAAAAATATGGTACCATTATTGAATAACTCTAGAAGAAAAGCAGATGAGTTTATCTTTTCCTCCCCGGTAGTTTGATGCAAGAGCATCTCATGTTTTAAAATTATGTATTTATTTAAATATCTGTGAGGAAATTTCCCTTGAGAAATTAGAGAGATTTATTCCTCCAAAATAAATAGCAATGTAATTCAATTGGAAAGGAAGGTTTGGTGAGGAAATCAATTTAATAAAGTATATGTTTGTATTTTAAGTGTTTTTTCTCATTTTTCTCTCTGTATCAAGAAATCATGTAGTTTTAATGATTTTTTGTTCATTGCATTTGTTTACCACTATTATATAGTAAGTTTCTTCACTTTCTTTTATCATAAATTAATGTAGAAAAGATAATATACAACTCCTATTTCTTTTCAAATTTTGTATTATTTTAAATATAAAATATTGAAAATTATTTTTCCACTTAGAAATATTCTTTTTTAAATTAACTACATTTATAAAAATTATTAATTTAATTAACAAATGTTTAACATTCTCAATATATATAGAAATTATTTATAAAATAAATAATATATATTAATTTTAACCTTTCAAATTTTTATTCTATTTTCATTATTAACGAATATAAAATCTTTTATAATTCTGTTGTTACAGTAAAACAATTCATATAATCATCTCCTAATAAGAAATAAGAATAAATATTAGTGGTATAAGGAAAATCTTTTATAATTGTACTCTAACAATGAAGTAATTCATATAATCCTGTCTCATATTTATAATATAAGGAAAAACATATAAGAACATCTCACACCATTCATATAATCATGTACTGTCATGAGAAATAAGAATAAATGTTAACAATATAAGGAAAAACATATAAGAACATTTCACACAATAAAGAAAAAAGTAATAACACATTATTTCTCACTAAAAGTACTAATGAGAGAGTTGATCACGATCAATGATGATCAGCCAACATTGTGAACAACATTTTAAAGATATAAAGAATATATTAACAAAATAAACTAAACATATTTCTAATGATCAAACAAATATAAACACAATATTAAATGAAAAAATTCAAATATAAATTAAACAATAATAACGTAAAACAACTTTAATGGAAAGGTTAATTTTATAGTTCATGTTCGCACGTTCATTGTGTGAGGAGCCATACTTGAGCATGAAGGCTATATATATATGAGATGTAAACCATATAGAATTATTGCAAATTTTCAACTCTTGATCATCTGAATGCAACCGAAAATCTTTACTCTAGCCTTTGTAGATTTTAGATTAATTTGAATAGAAGTTTGATATCATATTTTATTGCAATTTATCTATTCTTAACCAAATGAATGCAATAGAAAATCTTTACTCTAGCCCTAGTTCATGTTGGCCCGTTCATTGTGTGAGGATCAATACTTGAGCATGAAGACTTATATATATATATATATATATATATGATGTAAACCATATAGGATTATTGCAATTTTTCATCTCTTTACCATATGGTAGATTTTAGATTAATTTGAATAGAAGTTTGATATCATATTTTATTGCAATTTATCTATTCTTAA
>APFE031055873.1:8555-61531 GCA_000404065.3 Pinus taeda | reverse complement strand
TTTTTAATTGTTTTGAATTATATTACATTTTTATTAGTTATTTTATTTGTTGTGTTTGTGATAGTTGTAACTTGATCCTTAGACTTGTGTGCTTGTTATAGTTTATCTTTAGTGCTTGCATTAGTGGTTGGTGTCATGTGTAAGTCTTTAACAATTTTTATAACATTTGTTTGTAATTGTGATAATTGGACATCAATATTAGCATTAGTAGTCAGGGATATTTTCACTCCAATACTTACACATATTTGTACTTGTGACAATTCTACACTAATACTTGCATTAGTCACTAGGGCTATGTGCAAGTCTTTGGTGACTTTGGAAATGTATATGTGTGCTTGTGATAGTTGCACATCAATTCAAGCATTAGCAATTGGGGGTAGATACAAGCCTTTGATGGATTTGATAGCTCATGTTTGTGTTTGTGATCATTGTACACAAGAGCTAGATCTTTTTGTACTTGTAATATTTGTACCCTAATGCTCGACATTTTTTCTTATGATAGTTCTTCATGAGTACCTGTATTTGCTGTTGGTGCTATGTGCCAATCGTAGGTGACTTCGGTAGCTAATGTTGATGATTGTGATAATTGTTTAAAATTGCTAGCTCTAATAGTTGGGACTAAGTCCAAGTCTTCAGTGACTTTGACAATGCATGATTGTGCTTGTGATAATTTACATAAATGATGAGATATTTGTGCTTGTAATAATTGCACAATATTATTTTCATTAGTTGTTGGGGCTATGTGCAAGTTCAAGATTACTTTTGTAAATTCCTCCTCCCACATTTACTTTCTTTCACTGGCTTTCCCGTGCTAAACATGAGTTGAGGGTCATTATGATAAGACTCAACCTCCTGTATGACCTTAAAGAAATGGAGTCTAAAACTTAATACTTTAGTGACTTCACTTGGGTGCTACATCACCTCTAGGAGAAACCCAACCTCCCAGGTGTCCAACCGCTCACATAAATATCTTTTTCACTGACTTAGAGCCCCATTCGATCCCTCACTAAGGCATGCAAGCAACTATAAACCTCCAGTCACTCTCATAGGTCTGCTTTCCAGTAACTGTGGGCTTTTCTAGTCATTTCTAGTCTAATGACGCTAAATTTGGAGCCACTTTTCAGGGCCAGGACTCGAGCCTAAGCCTAGAACCCAGTGAAACTTCCAAAAATGATAAATGACATAGAAACAAATTTTATAAACAAAAAATTGAACTGATACTTGACCTTACCCCTCCCAACCGAGATTGTCATTTCGTTAAACACATGGTAAGCATGCAACCTACAGGTAAAGAATGCGTAACTGAACATAAAGATTTGAAAAATTATCTGGCGGTAAACAAGAAGGAGCAATACCTTCTCAAAATAGCTTTCATAACACCAATTAGGTCATGCATTCATTAACCAAACATTCATTGATGGAAATGTGATAAGAGCCATACTTATAACTATCAATTAACCATGCTTATAACAAGCATATAACCAGATAAATAAAAAGTATAGAATAGCCATTAAATCCACATCATAATAAGTACATTTACTCATCAAAAAAATAGGAACTTAGCTCTTATTAACCATAGGCAAAAGTCAACCAAGTCAAGGAATTCCACATGCCATCCGACCATAGATTGGTATGAACCAAGTCTTTCTTTCAACCAATCACCCTCATGCAATATCCCAAGCATGAATGTGGGATCTCATGGGATAAAACCATCCATAAACAACTAAGGGAATCCAGAGGTTAAACCACCTCTACGCTCACCATACTGTGATCTCACCTAAACTGGTCCCGAGATCACAAAACCAAACCTACTCTTGAATGCTTTACCAACATATTTCTACATGTTCCACTTCCTTTACCATTGCTTATCATTCTTGCAGTTAGTTTCAACCACCCAACCTGGGCATTTCCATGCTTTCTTGTACCAAGCACATAATTTCCATTAGACTAAAAGGGAATTGAAAAAAAATTCAAATCATACCTCATTTGTGGCCTGTTAATAAGGTACACTTGCAATTCGGTTTACTTCCTATCACAACAAGCCAAACTATCTCTTTGATCAAATCACCATGTATAAACATATCACATCTAGTTAGCTCAACCCACAACCATCATAATCATAATCATAGATCACATGCATAATTAAAACTGAAAAAAAAAAAATACCAATACTTATCTTTCAAATAGTTTGTTAAGAAATAAGGGAATCCATAGACTAAACCACCTCCTCCCTCAATATCAGCAATAAGGGTATCATGAGACAACCTCCTAAACCCTCAATAGCAACAAGGGTATCCTAAGACTAAATAGCCTCAACCCTCAATATCAATCAAAAAGGGCATCCAAAGACTATATCACCTCAACCCTTAATAGCAAAAACAAGGGCCCAAAGAGTCCCATACACGTTTATCTCATCACATTGTATAACACCTACACATACATAATGTACAACACACACATACACCAATACCTAGTGTACAACACAACACATACACCTACACCTGGTGTATAACACGACACATACCCCTATACCTGGGGTATAACACAACACATACACCTATGCCATGTGTACAATGCCACACATACACCAAAACCTGGTGTATAACATAATACATATACGTACATACCATACAATACCACGAGTACGCATTTCATGATACAATGGCTATACAATACTCATAGCTCCATACCAAATATACACAACACAACATGTATGACGTGTACACAATACCACATGTACAAAACACCACCTGTACAATGTGTACACAACACCCATGTACATAATACCTCATGTCCAATGTGTACACAACACCCAATGTACACAACACCACATGCACATAATGCCACATGTGCAACATGCACACAACACCATATATACATGGAACCAAATATCCACATGTCCACACCACCATATGTACACAACACCATATGTACATAGCACCACATATACAACACATATACAACACCATATGTACAGAGCACCACATATACAACATGTACACAACATGATATGTACATAGCACCACATATACAACACATACACAACACTATATGTACAAAGTACCATATATGCAACATGCACACAACACTATATGTACACAATACCACATATTCAATATGCACATAACTACATAGGTACATCATGTACAACAGATACATAACAGTAGTATTGCACTTCCAAAACCACACTATCTCTACTAGGAAACCTTACTTCTGGTGTCTTTTCCACTATCCATGCTTGTCCCAACATGTCGGTTATCGCATTGCCTTCATTTCATTATTGTATCTTTCAGCATTACCTATCATAGCATAAACATAGACATAGTACAATCACATAATACTAAATCATATCCGCATGATACTAACCTCATAAATTTGATAGGGATACTTGGCCACTTGATTCCTCATGAAACCAAGGACCTCTTCATGCCATTCACTGGCATAAGAAATAATTTCTCCACAAGAATGATCCTTGACAACCCTGTAAGACAATGACATACATACATACATATATACACACATATATGTAAATATTAACATAAAGCAATCATGATCCTATCAGAAAGCAATATATACAAGGATATATACATATATATATATACATTATCATAATCATGATCACAAAATAATTATTGGATATCATAAGGTAAAGGTTAAGAGAACTCCCTTTATCCATGCACAACATTGAGAAAAACAGTTCCCAACATAGTCAAGGCACCTGATATCTCAAATCCATTTAATTCATCTTTCTTATTACTTTTCTCATGACTATCCTACCACCATCCATTTACCCCAATGGACACAACCAATCCAACTGACTGTCATATTCTTTCCTTCAGTCTCCCTTATACATGCACCGAGCTTCATCCAGTTCTTACATTACCTATCGAATTTTATTCAGCCCTTTTCAGCTTCATTAACTTTCCACTTTCCCAACTAATTTACAAAACTCTCAAAGCACAAAAGGAAAGAACAAGAAATAGACAATAAGAAAACCATGAAAACCAATAAAAATACAATACCACAAGTAAAGTGGCATGGCCATGCACAAGACATAAACAAAATTTCGAATCAGGCACAAACAAATCACAAAATATAGAAAGTAAAAAAATCCCAAGAAACATCATGACTCAATCCCCATGGGTTCCTAATGCTTCCAAGGGAAAGCTCAACCAGAGCCTTCTTTATGTTTTCATGGATGTCTCTTTTGTCATACAATCCCCTACATCATACTACCATAAACACACAACTGTCAATGTATAAATAAATATAACAATATATCAGTTACCTAACCTTGTTGTACCCAACACATCGACCTACAACTAAACTCGTATATATATCATCTCTCAAGGGACTCCATTCCCTTGAAGAATCCAGCCGAAACTGAAAACAAGTTATTATACCTATCAAATACATGTTTAGAAATATAACATATATCCACATAATATTAGATAAAATCTAGGTTAATAAGAATTCTTGTATTAATGCAAAGCGCTCATTCATTTGGAATTATGGATTCCAAACATAGCCAGAGGAATTCTCACCCAATTCCTTTCTTTCACCTTGCCTTGCTGCAATTGAGTCTTATTGTGTACTATCACATCATCCAATTGTTAGTTATATAAACAAATCAACTATTATGTTTCCACGTTAATACCAAACATGTTGTCGTGCAACTGCTCACACATGTTATTCACATGTTCCAAATATCAAGCTATCATGTCTATTAATTTGAAATAAGCCTTTATCAAGACTAAGAGCCATGTCATAATCAACTCATAGTCAATAGTCATAATATTAAAACTAGCACCTACTTACACTCAAGTGCATATCAATTTTCTCAGCACATAATGGTTTAGTACAACCATATTAAAACAAAATCATTCCTTCATGAAATCTTACAGACACGTACTCATATCATGTAATTAGTCAAAAATTCAAACAAATTGTAAACGTACTATGTTAGATAAATCAACTAGACAACCCAATCAAACACTCAAACACCAAATAGAAAACATAATCAAACTCATACCTCAATGTATCTCAGGGAAGGCTATCATATCTGCACAAGTTAGTCCAAATTAGTACGACACAATATCATAGATATATCTACTCATACCTGAATGTCATAACACTAACCATCTACACAGAGAAATCCAAATTAGCACAATACCTATAACATGAATAACTTAACGCAATAACCATACTCATCATGCATATAACCACAATGCATATAAGAACAAGTAACTACCATATGACCACATTGGTTGAATAGCATCTATTATGTATGAAACTAAAAAAAACAATTGAATTACATGAAAATACATAACGATAATGCTTATAGTAATCATTAACCAACATACTTGCATGCGGACATACAAACCTGTATGGCGATCTACTCTTATCCCGAGGTCTAGTGCTGCAACCTCGCTCTGATGATCTCTATCTCTTGCTTCATCTCATCCAACACATCAGCATCATAACATACTAATAACATCATGACGACATAAAATACATGCAATGAGCTCATTCATCACAACCTTAACCATGACAATGCATGCAGAACAAGATGCATCTAGTGCAACTAGTCTAAGTAATTAAACCATGCTCTGATACCACCCTATAACACCCTCCTCCCACATTTACCTACTTTCACTCGCTTGCCTAGGGTAAACATGCGCTGAGGGTCACTATGATAGGAACCTCCTATATGACCTTAAGGAAATGGTGTTGATCACTTAAGACTTTACTGATTTCCCTTAGGTGCTATTGGTCCTTCAGTAGCAACCCAACTACCCCAGGTGTCCAACCGCTGAGATAACTCTCGTTTTCACTGATCTAGAGCCATAACAAATCCCTCGCCAAGGAATGCAAGCGACTATAAGTCTCCAGTCACTCCCATAGGCCTACCTTCCAGTGACTGTGGACTTTTCTAGTCAGTTTTATGCTAGCGAACCTGAATTCTGAGCCACTTTTGTAGGGCCAGGACTGAGGCCTCTACCTAGAACTCGGTGAAACTTCCAGGAATGATAAAAGACATAAAAAAAACTTATAAACCAAACCTTGAACCAAGATTTGGACCTGACCCCTCCTGTTGGCTTATTGGGGCCTGACCCAGGTGTAAAGTTGATTTAGCCAAACAAATCTCGGTACTACTAGCACCTTTCAGCAATAGTTCGTGGAACACAGAGTGAGGTCTCACTCGAAGTAGTATGGGAGGGTGCTAGAACTAGGTTTCCACACCCTGGAGATGTTCAATGGGTTCAAGTAGTCCGTGGTTCGACCCTGTGCGCACTTCGCTAAGCGCACTTTCCTATACCTCGCAGCCTGAGATGCTGTCTTCGCGCATCCCAACTCGGGGGCTAAACGCTATTATTACCCAAGTCCTTACTAGTAGTCCAATGTTAGTTTATTATTTTAGCCTACTTGCATGTTTTAAGTTATACTTAAAAACATAAATCATTCATACAGGTGCGCACAATAAATAAGCAGTATATTTTCAATTTATATCAAAATGCATTAATCCAAGAACAAATACACAAATTGACATCAAACTTCTCTTTATTAATCCCTTCTTTGGTTACAGACTCGACTCTACCGTGTGCACTCAGCTACAGGGGTCCGTGCACTTAGTTGTGGACTACTAGGCCTCTGTGCACTCAGTTGCAGAGCCTTCTCCTACTCTACGACCCAAAGACACACTTAGTCACTCAGACTCTTTCCTTTACTCTCTACTACTTTTCTCTCTCTTACACTTAGAGCCTCACTCTATTTATACAATCCCATGGTCCGTGGACCATGGGTAGGTCGACATTACATTACAAAACTAGGGCAGACAACCCTGTGACTCTAACATACTTCCGCGCTTGTAATTCTCAGAGCTTTACAACACCATTCGGTCAAAACTCGGGCCTTGAGCCCTAAAACATGCCTTGGGGGAGATTCGATGCCCAGCAGGCCCCCAACACAAAAATCATGACTCGCCCTTAAGTCACTCTATCGACGCGGCGATCTTTGCATGGAGTCCCTCCAACTGTTCACGAACTATGCTAAGGTCAGCAACGCACTGAGTTGTTGCTTGCTGGATCAGCTGCATCCATTGTCCCGAGACCTCTGTGTCTGAACTGTTTCCATACATCTGTACCGGTATCTGCTGCATATGTTTATAGTCTCGTGCCTTTGTTCGATTCCTTGGAGCATGAAGACTATGCTTCTGCTGGCTAGTCAGATAGTTGGCCCACCTGTGTAGGGCTTCAAGCGACTACCATTCACGTTGCCTGGAAAAGGTTCTCCATTTAGTTTGACCAGCTGTACTACACCTCTGTCTATGACCTCCTTAACCATGTATGCTCCTAGCCAATGCATTCTAAACTTTCTCGCGAATTTTTCAAATTTACTATCATACAGTAGCACTAAGTCGTTTACCTTGAAGGTGCACAACTTAATATGGTGATCATGCCAGGCCTTTTCACACTTATTTTGTACCTGCTGATGAAAACCAGCCAAGAACCATTCCTCCTCAAGTTCTTCCAATTGTGCAAGCCTTTCTTCCAGAGCTTCATGGTCTGTCATACCTGTGAGCACGACTATTCATAGACTAGGTACAATATACTCCATTGGCATGACATCTTCCATAGTACTGTACGTACACGCAGGTCCCAATCATTTCATTGTGTGTTGCACTCTTTGGTTAGCGTAGTATCCAATATTTTGTTGAATGCTTCTACTATCCCATTGGCTTGTGGGTGATACAGTGTGCTTTTATGATGATACACCTGGAACTTTTCTGTGAGCATGCTGATGGTTTCATTAAGGAATTGTACCATGATCACTCATTAATATCTTCCAACATCCAAATCGGGTCAACACGTGTTCAAACAAACACTTCATAGCTATAGAGGCCGTGCACTCTTTGACCAGTTGTGCTTCTGCCCATCGTCAGGTACTCTATCGCAGTGATGATGTAGCACGTGCCCATTTTTCCCTGAGGTTTTATAGGTCCCACAAAGTTGATTGCCCATTTCTCGAACAATTGTAGTGTCATTCGTGGATTCAACAGCATGTCGTCCCTCCACGATGGTTTTCTAATCCTTTGACATATATCATAGGCCTTATAATGTGCATTTGAATCCTGGTGAAGGGTTGGCCAAAACAACCCTGCGCGAAGAATATTTTGTGTGGTCGCTCGTCCTGCATAATGTCCTCCTACAACGCCCCCATGTGATTTTGTGAGGATTTGACTTTGTTCAAATTTAGGTACATACCTTTGCAATATCTCATCATTGCCCATTTTATATAGGTGCCCTGCGATGATAGAAAAATCTGTCACACGCACCACCAATTCCTTCTTCTATTGGACGGAGTATTCCTTTAGTGCAGTCCCTATTGTCAGAAAGTGGATTATATCTTTGAAGTGCCCGTCTGCGATGCACATAGAAAAGATTTGTGCGTCAAGTAATCCTTCCTCCACACTAGTAGGTTCCTCGCTTGTCTCAATACACGATAAGTGATCTGGTCCTGCATTCAGATGTCCTAGTTTTACCACGACCTCAAAATCATATTCTTGGAACAATAAGAGCCACCTACATATGCGCCCCCCAACACAGGCTTATTGACCAAGTACTTTAGTGCGCAATGGTCTATATACATCTTGAAATGTCCTCCTAGCAAATAGTGTCAGTATTTTTGGAGTACGTACACCATCACCAATCCCTTGTGCTCGATTGTGGAATAGTTCTTCTTGTCTTTGGACAATCTACGACTTGCAAACGCGATAGGGTGACCCAAGACTTCTCTACCCTCTTGCGTGAACACTGCTCCCAGCGTGATACGCAACACATCAACATGGACATGAAACTTCGCATCCCATTTTGGGAAGACTAGGATTGGAGCAGAGGTGAATTTCCCCTTCATGACTTCTAGGCTCTTCATGAAAGCATCATTCCAAAAAAATGTGACATCCTTTTTCAATAGTTTCTCCATCAGTGCAGTGATTTGTGCATAGCTTTTGATGGACTTCCTCTAGTACCTTGTGTGTCCCAAGGTAGCGCGCAACTATTTAACACTTTGCGGTGCTTCCAAATGTAGAATCACTGCAATCTTTGTAGGGTCCACCATTAGTCCCCGTTTGCAGACCACATGTCCCAATAGGTTCCCAAAGGGAATAAGGAATGTGCACTTCTTAAGGCTCAGCGCAATCTGGTGTCATCGACAAGTATCCAACATCAAGCGTAAGCTTCCTACGTGGTGCTTAACCAATCCAAAGACAGGCCAATAATCCAGATAGACCTCCAGGAACTTGTGGAAGTATTCTTTGAATGTGGCAACAACGATGCGTGAAAAGATGGTTGACGCGTTCTTCAACCCAAACGACATAACGGTGTATTGAAAGCAGCCCCATTCCATTGTGAAGGTCATCTTACTACTGTCTTCAGGCGTGATTTTGATCTAGTGGTACCTTGAGAACCCATCCTAAAAGAGTATGCTTCTTGTCCGCCAACATTTTCCAATACTTCATCTGTGAACGGTGTCAGAAATGGGTCGTGTACACAGGTGTCATTCAACTTCCTGAGGTCCATGCATATTCTTATCTCACCCTTCTACTTTTCTTCCTACACTACCATAGGGCTCACCCAGTCAGATTCTTCGACTGGCTAAATAATTATGGCTGCGAGCATTTTGTCTAGTTCTACACGAACCTTTTCCTTATACTTCAGATTCAAGCGGTAAGGCCTCAGCTTAACTAGCTTCACGTCGGGTTTTAGGGTGATCTTGATCATCCATAAGTCACCAACGATCCCTTTTAAGTCCATAATCTTGGTTGGGAATAAGTCTTGGTACTCGTGGAGTAACTCAGCAACCTTATTCACCATGGCATCATCCCAATAATCACCAAGCATTGCATATTTTGGTTCAGCCTCCATCCTAATGTTTAGATACTTTGTTTTTAGTAGCGCGGTGATGTCAAGATCTTCAATCAATGGTCCTCAAACCTCGCAACAACCTTCAGTTTCTGGAATGTTAATTTTCCATTGATCCTCATCATCCTCCTCAATATTTACATTGTAACACTCCAAAGCGTAGCTTAGCTGGGTTGCCCATTTCAGCTGAAGCACTTCCATTGGCTCCTAGGGTATTTTGAAGATAGTTTCTTTTACTACTTGTAGCGCATCATCAACAGTATCCCACCAAAGATCCTCATATGTGAAGGTTAACAAGAATCCTTCACACAAGATATCCCATTCGCTCATGCCATGGCAGAGCTCCATCTCAGTATACCAATTCATGGGTATGATATCCAGGGTATGATAGAACAGATGCACCCACTCAGGTTGTGGCTCTTCCCCATAGACCTTGGTCCATTTCGCGAGGTGTGCACGTGGATCATCCCGACCATCATACTTGTCTGTTAGCTGCATCTGAGGTTTCCCAAACTATAGGCGCATCATCCTTCTGCATTCCTGCTAGTCCTCAAAATTCTGCTGGTGCGTACCCCACCACCTTGTGGGCATAGCGCACAGTGCCCATTTTAGAGCATTGAAATGTTGATGTTCTGGCACTTCTCTTTCAAATTTGTTCACGAAATCATCCACCTCGTTCAACCCATCATACATAGGCAGATCTCTTGCTTCTGTTGCTACACAGATTAGTGACCTTATTATCATGTTGTAGTTGAGTGTGGTTACCTCATGTAATCGATTCTACCACCGTTCTATTTCCTATCTCGAATCTGAGGTGCAGGAGCTTTAACGCTCCCACGAAATCCTGCCATCTACTGTTGGATTCACCCAATCCTAATCTCGCACAGTTATCTTGTAGATACAGTCTAAATTTTCATCGCTATCGCGGTCGTGCACCGGCTTTGTGTAGTGTGATCCTTCCGTAGGGTCTAAAGGTACCACTACGCACAGTGACTTTTTCTCAAAAATCATCTTGCGCTTCTTTAGATTTATCACTCCATTCATGTCAGTGGCCCAATCTATTCCCAGTAACGCAGGATATGGATTGTTGTCATCAACAATCCTTATTACTTCAAAATTGACAAGCACGATTTCACCTTCGATATCCACCATTATTCCTTGTAGTCTCCCCATAGGTAGGATATTTTGCTAGTTCGTCATTTGCAATTGAATAGGAGACCATTGCAACATGGGCCTGCCCATGCGCTCCCATGTCTACTTTGGCAGGACGTTCGCGTTCGATCCTAGATCCAAAATCACTTTATCCATTTCATATTTTCCGATCTACATAGTCAATATCATCTCTCTTCCTGTTCACATTGTGTGCTTCCCGAGCTTCCAGACTACGCGCAGTTCTCCTGGTCCAACACATCTAGTGATGAGTTCTTGCAGTCCCTTCACCGCTTTGTTGTTGCACAGTAGCTTCATGCATGCCTCCAGAAAGGTAGTGAGAATTGATGGGTCCATCTCCAGTTTTAGTTTGTCTTTCCTACCGAAAGTGGAGGCCTCGATGAAGCTCTTCTTAGCTTCCATAAATGTCTCCTTCACGCACTCCAAATTGAATTTTGGTTCCTTTGTTAGAGCCTTTTGAACCCAGGCACTCTCTTCAAGCTGCATACCTTTGTCATCTTCTATCATGATACTGCTTTGAAGCACGATGTTTACGTTTGGGTCCTCCTCGTGTGGCTCAGACCTCATCATTTGCAGGTTCTGAGTTGGGGGAGGTTGGAGTGTTCCTTTATCACACACCCTCATTATCGATGTGGGGCAGTCCTCCGTCTCATGATAAAACTGGGTACAGTATAGACATGATGCTCTCGTCGGATTTGTAAAATCGAAGGCATAATGTCATGGCCCTCCACAATTATAACAGATCAGTTGTCCGCAAGCCCTTCGTGGTCCCATTCCACCTTGACCGCGTCCGTGCCCCTGAAATCCATTGTGCGCCATCCTTGCATTTTGATTGAGGGTTCGCATTTTGGTTTGAACTTTGTAGGTAGGACTCCGATCCATCATCAGTTCATAACTTCTATAGGTATGCTCATCATGGCCTACTAACCAGTAGAAATTATAGAACAACTGCCGGGATGTCTGCGTATACTTCTGTAATAGATGGCAATTATCTATAGCATGCTTCCCTCCTATCTAACAAATTGCACACCATAATGCGAGCATCGTGCTCGGTCCTACTTGTGCCTCTAGTCTCAATGGCATCAACCTTCCTCCTACTAGGTAGTTTGTGAAGACTGAATAATGGTCCTTGTCATGTCCCTGGCCTTTGCAGTTTATTCACCATACCTCCTTACGAACTTATGGGCGAGTTGTCCTGTCTTGTTTCAAACTCTGCATCTTAAGAAACAAGTTTTTCAACTACGCGTGGATCTGTTGGACTCCCAGGTTAGGATCTTGTATCGGGGTCTCATGTAGTCTCATTTCAATCTCCAAGGCCTTGGCCTGAGTTGACACCTTTTGTTGTGACAATGCGTTCCTTAGATGTGACATTAGCAACGCTAAAAACCATGCATGGTGTTGCCCATCTGTCAATGTCATATTGGCTTCATGAATCATACACTTTAGTCTCTAATCTAGCTCCCAGGGGATCTCGCCTAGAAGCATCATGATCTCCTTAAATTTAATAATCGATTGTGTCTCTGATTTTGGCATGCTAAATTCCCTGTTTAGTGCATCTTAGATATCTTTGATTCATGCGTTTGGGTTGTCATTGGAATGCTTAATGTACCACATGAGTGTGTGATCGTGCAAAGCGCTAACTAGTGTTGCTTTCTTTATATTGTCATCTGTGACTCCTTGTGCTTCCCATACAGCCTTTACCACGAACCAAAATTGGTGTAGATCTTCATTCCCTACTCCTTTGAACACCGGAAACTTTATTGTGCTCACCATATTGAATTATGGTGGTGGCAGAGGTGGTGTGGGTGAAGATGGGGGTGAAGATTGTGAAACTGGTGGTGGTGTAGGTCGGGGTGGTATGCGTGGAATTCACTATCTTATCAGACGGATCGCACTTCTTGGCAAAACTTTCGTGAGCTCTTCCTCACTCTCCTACATAGGTGAAATCAAGGGACTAGTCTCTAATTCTTCACTACCTTCATTTCTGTAGATCTCCCCACTTCACGTAGCCCCAAACATCAATTTATTCACATAACCTGCTTTTCACATAGTAGCAGCTTAATCCAAGTGTTCAAAGATTTAACATACTTACCTCGCAGTCCTTTGAGGAAGTGTCGTTCCGCCTCGCCGTAGTTGACAGAAGTATCTACCGCGAACTCGGTGATAAACCCTCCTATAATCCCATCGAGCCAATGGTCCACAATGCGCACGATCTTATCTTCTGATGCTTCCACTTTACGCACCAACTCTGGAGTCCACACAATAGGTTTGTCAAGCTTACACCTTCCTTGACTATCTGCTAGCTTCGGAATCCACTCGTACAACTCAGAGAGAAGGATGCAAAGAAAATTTTGTGGATTTCCATATATAAGTAGCATTCTAACCACTCTTCCTTCGATATTCGCGGACTCATATTTTCCTGCACCGAGAACTCGTGAATCTTTCTATCCAATGACTCTTCAATTTCTTTCTTTGTTAGATTCCAGTGACAAGACATCAACCATCTCTTATGCAGATTCCGGTCCCGACAATGGAACCATTTGTTGGCTTATTGGGGCCTGACCCAGGTTTAGAGTTGATTTAGCCTGACAGATCCCAGTACTACTGGCCCTTTTGATAATAGTCCACGGAGCGGACTGAGGTCTCAGCCGAAGTAGTATGGGAGGGTGCTAGAACTAGGTTTCCATACCTTGGAGATGTCTAATGGGTTCAAGTGGTCCATGGTTCGACCTTGCGCGCACGTCGCTAAGTGCACTTTCCTGTACCTCGCAGCTTGAGATGATGCCTTCACACAACCCTACTCGGGGGCTGAACACTGTTATCACCCAAGTCCTTACTAGTATTCCAATGCTAGTTGATTATTTTAGCCTACTTGCGTGCTTTAAGTTATATTTAACAACATAAATCATTCATACAGGTGCGCGCAGTAAATAAACAATATATTTGCAATTTATATCAAACATGCATTAATCCAAGAACAAATACACAAATTGACATCAAACTTCTCTTTATTAATCCCTTCTTCAGTTACAGACTCAACTCCACCCTGCACACCCAGCTGCAGGGGTCTTCACACTCAGCTATGGACTACTAGGCCTCTGCGCACTTAGCTACAGAGCCTTCTCCTACTCTACGACCCAAAGACGCACTTAGTCACTCAAACTAATCCTTTACTCTCTACTACTTCGCTCTCTCTTACACTTAGAGCCTCACTCTATTTATACAATCCCATGGTCCGCAGACTATGGGTAGGCCGACATTACATTATAAAACTAGGGCGGACAACCCTGTCACTCTAATATACTTCCACGCCCGCAATTCGCAGAGCTTTACAACACCATTCGGAAAAAACTTGGGCTTTCAACCCCAAAACATGCCTTGGGGGAGATTCCATGCCCAACACCTCACAACCGAGAGTGACATTCCGTCAAACACATCGTAAACATGCAACATACAAGTCAAGAGTGCATAAATGAACATAAGGATCTGAAAAATTATTTGAGGGTAAATAAGAAGGAACAATGCCTTCTTGCAATAGTAGTTATAACACTAGTTAGGTCATGCATTCTTTAACCAATCATTCATTAATGGAAATGTGATAAGAGCCATACTTAGAACTGCCAATTGATCATACTTATACCCAGAATATAACCAAATAAATAGCAATGATAGAACAACCATTAAAGCCACATAATAACAAGTACATTTACTCATAAAAAGGAAGAGGAAATTAGCTCTTATTAACCATACACAAAAGCTAGCCAGGTCAAGAACTTCCATGTATCACGTGACCATAGATTAGGCTGAACCAAATCTTTCTTTCATCTAATCACCTTCGTGCCATATTCCAAGCATGAATGTGGGATATCATGGTATAAGACCATCGATAAACAACTAAGGGAATCCAGAGGTTAAACCACCTCCATGCTCACCATACTGTGATCTCACCTAAATTGGTTCCAAGATCACAAAACCAAATTGAGCTTGGATGCCTTAGAATTCCTTCGCCATCCCTTGAGGAATTTTCCTGTCTCCACCCACCCATTGAGGGCTTCCAAGAGAAAACCATCTCCACCCCAAACCCTTGGGATTTTCTTGAAACCACATCACCTGGATCCAAAACCTTCTGGAAATCCAAAGATTAACCAAGAAAGAATCACATCACACCATGGCTATCAAGAAATGACAAGGCAAGTTTGAAAACAATGTCAAAACCCAGCAAAATCCTTGCCACCAACAACAAATAAACTAAAATATACACATTCATATACCATGCATGCCAAAACTAGCTAGGAAATCATACATACAATATGTTTCCTACAAGTATTCTTATTGAAGTTGTCTAATGCAACTTTTCTTTGCTTGATTCTTACTTCCTTTTACTTCCCTATCCTTCCTTTATTGTCCTTGTCCTTCCTTTACTTGCTTTCCTTCCTTCTCCTCTTGGTTCCCTTTTCTTCTCTGAAACTAATTCTAAAACTGAACTGAGAAAATGATGTGAACTGGTCCTCATAAGCCTTTTTATTATTGAGGTGTCTACTTTCTTTAATTTCCTCCTCACATGCAACTCATGACCTTTCAACTCCATTTTCTCCTAATTTCCTTTATTTCCATAAATAAAGTGTTGATTAATGTATTTTTCTACTTCAAAGCATTTGCCAATGCCTTTGCCAATTTCCCTTAGCCATAATAACCAAATGAAAACCCACACTAGGATGTTTTGCCCAACATTTATCTTGGAATACATGTCCCATGACCCATGCCTTATTTTGCCTTTATTACATGAACTTTTAACTCGAGGTTGTTATAACTTTTGCAATACATTTTGTGCTTGTGATATTTGTGCACTATTGCTAACATTAACAATTAGGGACTCATGCAACTTCGGCAATGCATGTTGGTGCTTTTCACAATGGCTATGTTCAAATCATGGGTGAATTGTTCAACACATGTTTGTGATTGTGGAAGTTTTACACCAATACTAGGATTAGTAGTTGTGGCTAGGTGCAAATATTGGGCAACTTTCATAACATATGTTCATTATTTATGATAATTGTATATGTACTCTTTCATTTTTGTGCTTGTGATAGTTGTATGACAATGCTTTCACCTTTTATACTTATGATAGTTGTACATTATTACTTGCATATGTTTGTGCTTTTAATTTTTTATATAGTGAGAAAACCTATCATGATTCAGTAGTCAAACCAACAGTGAAGACAACCATCACTAACTACAATCCGTGAATACAAGTTGACTCATCAATTTTATTCAAAGAAAAGCAAGCTAATTAGAATTGCAGTAGTCTATAACGCGACTTTTTGAAAGTCTTTCCGGCGGATTTTTCCGGTCAAAATCCGGCAGCAATTCAATGGAATCCCAAGTTTGATAGCTAGTTTCTGCACAATCAATGGCTCCCAGGGGTTTTTCATAGCGCTGAATCCAAATATACAGTTAAAAAACCATTTTAACTGCTAAAAATCAAGATTTAACCTCATTTCTTCAGCCGGATTCCGTCACCAGAATCTCCAAAAAGTCGCATTATAGACAACTCCATTAGAATTACCCTTTTAACATATTAAATTAGTTATTTTATTTTTTAGTAAACTTATTATAACCAAAGTAATGTGAAAACAAAAAAAAAACAAAAAAAAAAAAAAATAACATAACACCACATAACTCTAGTTATTAATTTATTCATCTATTTTGAAAACTTTATAATAATATTTATATTTTTTATCTTTGATAAAATTATTTACATCATCTCATTTAATTTGTTTGTTATATCTCTGATAAAAAAATATTTACATTCTGTTAATCTCATTATTTAAAATTATCTCATTAATCCAAATCCTTAAATTCCCCTCCTTCATGTGAAATACAATTATCTACCATATATTCGTTTCCTGACTTAAGGTTCTCATTTTATTAAATCAAATGATTGCAAAAGATACGATCGATAAGAATTATTTACATTACGTTAATCTCATTTTTTAAAATTATTTCATTAATCCAAATCCTTAAATTCCCCTCCCTCATGTTAAATATAGTTATATACAATTTATTCGTTTCATGATCCAAGGTTCTCATTTTATTAAATCAAATGATTGTAAAAGATACGATCGATAACTTTTTGTTTACCTTTTTTGTTCTTATTTGCAATTAAGTTTGTAAAATTATATTATTATAGAAGAAGAACCAATGGTGTTATTTTGATTTTTATTTAAAATAAAATAAATATATATAATTATATTAAAAATAAGTTATTTAATTAGAATATATATATATTATATATATATATAAATCGACCGAATAAATTAGCAAGTAACTTATATAGGAAAATTCTAAATTATTTTTAACATAGTATTTAAAAAGAAATTAACGGCTCGGTCACTTAATATTAATATTATTCACATAAAATAAAAGACTGGTAAAATATGCTCTTAATAGTTTTGTTATACTAATAAAAGACTATTGGCAAACATGTTTGTTAAGAGTTTTGTGTTAGGGTTGAGGTTATTAGTTTTAGAAATATATGTATTTAATTATTAGAGGGATTGTTTTCCTTCCTTGAAATTATAAAAAGGAAAATTTTAGAAGTAGTTTAGTGGGAGATTTTACTAAGATTATGAATCATATTCTTTAATATTGAGCATTCAATCTTCAAAGCTTAAATTTATCTCCTTTTTCACACAAGAGTATCTATAGCCACTACATTTTGAGATATGTATTGATGTTCGTTCTCATCTACTTTAATGCTCATAAAAGGATAGATGTCATGTTGTTGTTTATAAAACCCTCATTATTCAAATATTTGTATGTAGTTATGATATATTCTTATAGCCTATAACTAGAAACATCCATTGATGCTAATATAGAGAAGATGTATACACACAAAGGAACAATTTTACAATACCAAGCAAGGATTTTCTAATTGGTAGGCATATCCAACCAAATAGAGTTTACAACCCAAGAGGAAATATACATAGTGGCTTTGAGAGGATATAGTTTGCATAGAGTAGAGAGTTCACGTGAAACCAACCAAACCTTCCTTTTTAAAAATTAGATAGATGCCAAGATTTGGGGTGTAAAACCTCCACTGATAAGATATAGTCCACGGAAAGGAGAAACCAAGTCCCCTTATTTCAAAATTCATAGAATAAGGGCTTCAAACCAACACATGTACTCCAAACTAGGACTAAAGTCCAAAAAAACTTGAAAATAAATTGTTAAGTCGAGGAAGATTTTGCAAAGAAAAAATCCAAATAGTACATTAAGAAAATTCCAAGGAAGAATCAAATGTGAGGTCTTACCCAAGGTTTTTTTTTAGCCTTAGTGAACCACTACCAATATCTCTTCCCAAACACAAAACCTACATTATCAACCATCATCCCACCTATATCTTGCAAAAAAATTCTATGTGCTTCAAATTATCATTGGAAATTTATGATAGACATGGGAAAGGATTGTGTTTAGGTGATACACTTTGCATCTCACCCTTAACTTGCTATATTATGACATAAGGGATTGCTTGGAAAGAAATATTGCAATTGTTCTAAGACTTTTTCACTCAAGTTTGAGGCCATGATTGTAAGAGTCTCCACTTATGATTTAGAACATTCAAAACCTAGAAAAAGGTAATATCCTTGAAGAAAAAGGATTCCCCTTTTATTATTGCAATGCTATATTGTGTTCAAAATTATTCATGAAAAAACAAAGTTCTCACACTAACTACATTTATAGAGAGTAATCCATAGAGTAGAGCATACTACTTAACTTGATTGATTGTAATTGTCCAAGTTATACTTTATTCATTATTCAATTATGGGTTTATTAAATTGTATCATAATTCCCCAACACCTATAGATTTGAAATTGGAGGAGAGGTTTTCCTTCCTAAAAATGATCATTCTCTGGACGCTTTGCAAGGAAAAATGGGTCTTATGACAAAGCAAGTTTTTAAAGGTCTCTTCAAGGACTATGAGTTAGTTCTTCATGTAAACTTAAAACATAAGCAACATCTAATAATTTAACTCTAGAGGTATTCATGAAGATAAAGAACAAAGAATTTAGTGACGAAGTTCAACCCTCCTGTTGGGCATGGAATCCCCCCACAGTGGGTTTTGGGGCTAAAATCCCAAGTTTTGGTCAAAGGTTTTGTAAGACTCTGCAAATTGTGGGCTCAGAGCGTGAAGTAGAGGTTAAGTCATAAGGTTGTCCACCCTAAACTAATGTAATGTAATGTAAAGTCATGTCGGCCTACCCATGGTTCGCGGACCATGGGATTGTATAAATAGAGCGAGGCTCTAAGTTGTAAAGGGAGTGGAGGACAAAGTGAGTAGCGAAGGAATGGTTTGAGCTTAGAATAGGATTCTAAGTGTATTGAGTCATAGTAGTAGGAAGAGGCTCTACAGCTAAGTGCACAGAGGCCCAGTACAGTCCACAACTGAGTGCGCGGACCCCTGCAGCTGAGTGCACAGGGCAGTGTTGAGTTTGTAATCAGGATTGAAGATTTATAAAGAGAAGTTGATTCTTATTTTTGTGTATTTTTTGTGCATTATCTGCATTATGGTGTGCGATCTGCCAGATAGGAGGAAAACACCCCATGGATAATTGTCATCTATTGCAGAAGTATATGCAGATGTCCCAACAATTGTTTTGTAATTTTTGCAGGTCAGTAGGCCATGACGAACACACCTGCCGAAGCTATGAACTAATGATGGATCGGACTCCTACTTACAGGGTGCAGGCTGAAACGTGAGCCCTCGACCCAAATGTACGGATGGCGCGAATTGGGTTTCAGGGGCGCAGTCGGGGTCGAGGTGGAATGGGACTAGGAAGGGATCGCGACCAGATAATTTGTTACAATTGTGGAGGGCCAAGGCATTATGCTCGCAATTGTACGAACCTGACTAGGATATCATGTTGGTACTATGATTAGTTTGATCATGAGGCAGAAGATTTCCCTTCGCTAATAGTGGGGATGTGCGAAAAGGGGGTACTCCAGCCCCCTTTGACCCAAAATTTACAAATGATGAGGTCTGAACTTTATCTAAACATGATGCTCAGGAGTGTTATGACCATGGGAGATGATAAAGGGAAGCAGCTTGAAGAAAGCATGTGCGTTCGCAAGGCTCCTACAAAGGAACTCAAGTTTGACTTAGAACGCGCGAAGGAGACATTCATGGAAGCTAAGAAGAGCTTCACGGAGGCCTCCACTTCAAGTAGTAAGGATCAAATGGAACCAGGGATGGAGCCTTCAATGCTCACTACCTTTTTGGAGACATGCATGAAACTACTGCGTGACAGCAAGGCAGTCAAAGGGCTATAGGAACTTATCACTAGGTGCACAGGGTCAGGAGAAACACATGTGGTTCGAAAACTTTAAAAGCATGCATTGCACATGGGAAGGGAAATGAGGTTGACCACACAAATAGGTGAGTATGAAATGGATCGGGTAATCCTGGATTTGGGTTTGGACATGAATGTACTACCAAAGCAAACATGGGAGTGCATGGGCAGACCCATGTTATAATAGTCCCCTATTCAGTTACGAATGGTGAACCCATCAGAATATTGCAAGGGGTGGCAATCGATATTGAAGGCGCGAACGTGTAGGCAGATTTTGAAGTGATAGAGATTGTCGATGACAGTAATACCTATCCCATGCTACTAGGAATAGACTGGGCTACCGATATGAACGGAGTCATAAATTTGAAGAAGCGCAAAATGATCTTTGAGAAAAAGTCACTACATGTAGTAGTACTGCTAGATTCAACCGAATGAGCACGATACAATAAACTATTGTGCCACTATGATAATGATGATGATCTCGACTGTATCTACAAGATAACTACACAAGGAGAGGATTGGGTGAATCTGACTGCAGATGGAAGGATTTTGTGGGAGCACGAAAGCTCATGCACTTCGAATTTAGATGAAGAGATAGAACAATGACAGAATCAGCTACATGAAGTAACAACACTGAACTGCAACATGATGATCAGGTCATTGCGTTATGTAACAATCGAGGCAAGCGAACTGCCAACATATGATGGATTGTCAGCGGTGGATGAATTTCTCAGCAAATTCAAAAGTGCAGTACCAGAATAGCAACGATTCGATGCACTGAAGTGGGCACTATGCAAAACACCCACACGATGGTGGGGTATCCATCAAGGAAATTTCAAGGACTAGCACACATGCAAAAGGATAATGCGCCTACAGTCTAGAAAATCACAGCTTCAAATTCAATTCATTTAAGAGGGGCAGAACAACTTGCACGCCCACCTTTCTCGATGGGTACAGACATATGTTGTAAAACACGCACAAGCATACATCAGCCCCAGAATAATGAATAGGAACAAAGCGCAGCAGCAGGAAAGGTGACACCCTACTAGTTCTCCATGACGAAGCCTTTGATAGGGTGTGTAGAGCACTGAACAAGGTTCACCAGGTGAGACAAAATTATTGGGACTTACGTGTGCCAACAGTTTGATGGGCCTACCAGACCATGTGTAAAACCCTGAATGCGGAGATGATTCTAAAGGAGCGGAACAAAATGGAGACGGTACTTACTGAAGAAAATAAGAAAATGAATCTGCACGTACTGGACCCCATAGTAGTGACAGTGTGCGATGATCAGAAGGAAGAAATCACACATCTACGTGAGGTTGAATATATAAGGATTCACGAAGCCATCCAGTGAGGGAACCTTAGACTTCATGCACTCGAAAACGATCGGGTACAATTGAGGAAGAAAAGCATTTTGACGGACACTGAGATCAAGAGGCTAGAAAACGAGATCACGCACGCATGTCTCGCTGATAAACTAAGGATGAAAAGGCAAGATGCAAGTGATCATACCACTGGATTAGAAGAATGTCACTATGAATTTATGACTCTATTTCCACGTCTACGAATGCACCTCACCAAACGTAGTACCCAGGGGAGAGAACTACATACGGTAGAACGCACAACGCCAGCGGTCGCGCAGACAATTGAGGAGTTTTCAAGGTCTATGATAAAAGGCGAGTTGAAGTCTCTCACAAGTGGCACAACCACCTGAATAGCCATAGGGAGCACAGTGTTAGCACTCTAGACAATTGAAAGAGAGCGCGAGACTCTAAAAGAGTCTGTTTGGGGGTTGCGCAATGAGGGAGGTGTGCATAGAAACAACATGACACAAGGCTCGCACCCGTGCATGGGGGGTTGCGTTGTTGCACAAGTAGACTAGGAAGTAACCGTTGGCGTCACTGTTCATGATGAGATGTCCAATTTAAGGCAAAAGGGAGCAGGCAGCGGGCAATTAAGACACAAATTAAGAGCTAGGTTTGGGATGATCTGCCACCAAGAATGCATTAATGACTCAGAAGTGGGGGGAATGGTCGAATTCAAATTCAAAAGATGCTATAAAATTCCAAAGGCTAGCCATGAGACAACACTTGTTGTTGGGCAGCAGATCCCCCAGTAGCTAGTTTTTGGGGCTTAAAGCCCAGTTTTGGGTCAATGTAATGTAAAGACGCTGCAAAATGTGAGCACAGAGTGCGAGATTCTAGGGTAGTATGCCCTAAAATATTGTAATTTAATATAGAATATGTCATCCTACCCACGGTCCGTGGACCATGGGAATGTATAAATAGAGTGAGGCTCTAGGTGTAGAAGTCAGTTTTTGGTTAGTCCCAGTGATATGGGTTTTTGAATACGATATTCGCTCTGAGTCTGTAAGTTTGAGTTGTGGCTGCTAGTAGTAAGAGTAGGCTCTGCAGCTATGTGCGCAGAGGCCTAGTAGAGTCCACAGTTGTGTGTGCGTACCCCTACAGCTATGTGCTCAGGGTAGGAAGTGGATTGTAACTGGAGAAAGCATTAATAAAGATAAGTTGGTTTTGGAATATCGTGTATATATTTCTATGTTTCGGTTTATGCACCTGTTTACAGTTTATGATTGCGCACATGTCTATTTATGTTGAATGGTAAATGAAAGTGTTAGGCCCACTTAATGTAATTCAAGATCTATAATAATAATAAGCACAGTAAAGGGTAAAGAACATTCACGCTCGTCATCCAAGCCACGCAGGGCTAGTTGCACTGAACAGACAACTGCACGGAGGTAGCGCAACATGTAGGATTTCTTCATGAACTTTCCAGACCTCATCAAGACATCCATAGGGTGCGGAAACCTGGTTCTAACACCCTCCCATACTACCTTGGGTGAGATCTCAGTCCATGCTCCGTGGACTATTGCCGAAAGGGCCGGTAGTTTTGAGATTTGTTTGGCTAACTCATGACTAAACCTGGGTCAGGTCCGAATAAGACAAGAAATGGTTCCATTGTCGGGACCGAGATCTGCCTAAGGGATGTCTGATGTCAGAACACTGGAACCCTACGAAGAAATAAATTGAAGATTGGTTGGATCAGAAGCTTCACGAGTTCATAACACAGGAGAACAAGACTCCACAGATATTTGAGAAAAGATGGCTAGATCACTACGTATATACGTAAATCCACGAGATCTTCTTCGTAACCTTCTCTTCAGAGCCGTATGATTGGATCACAAGGTTAGTCAACAACCAAGGAAGGTACAAGCTCGATAAACTGATAGTGTGGACTTCGGAGTAAGTGTGCAGACTAGAGGCATCAGAAGATAAGATCGCGTGAGCTGTGGACCACTGGCTCAGCCAGATAATATGAGGGTTTATCACTAAGTTCGTGATGGACACAACCGTGAGCTATAGCGAAGTAGAACGATGCTTTCTCAAGGGATCGCGAGGTAGGTACATCAAATCCCTGAATACCTGGATTAAGATGCTGTTATGTGAAAATCGGTTTATGCGAATACATTAATGAGTGGAGCAACGCTGAGCGGAAAGATCTACAAAGGGATTGAAGTGTTAGGGAATAGTCCTTTAATTTCACCTTCGTGAGAGAGCAAGGAAGAGCACACTCAGGTCTCTCTGAGGAGTACGGTCAATTTGATAAGACAGTACATTCCACTGTTATCACCTCCACTTACACCATCACCCACTTCACCTTCTTCACCTCCATCTTCAACCACCCCACCTCCACCAAAATTGCAGTTCAGAATCGCTAGTGCAATCAAGCTACTCGTATTCAGAGGAGTAGGGAATGAGGATCCAGATCAGTTTTCGTTCATGGTAAGAGCAGTGTGGGAAGCACACGAGGTTTCAGATGAAAACATTAAGAAGGCCACATTGGTGAGTGCACTATAGGATCATGTGCTAACATGGTATATCAGGCACTTGAATGATCACCCAAATGTAGGAATAGCGGAAATCCAAAATGCGCTAAACAGAGAGTTTAGTCGGCTGAAGTCAAAGACACAGTCAATCATTGGGTTTAAATAGATCGCAATGCTTCCAGGCAAAACCCCCTGGGATCTAGATCAGAGGCTAAAAGTACAAACCGTGAGGCTAATATGACACTGACGGATGCGCAACACTGTGCATGGTTTGTGCCATCTTTAAAACCACACTTGAGAATGGCATTGTCACAGCAGAAGCTCTCAACCTAGGTAGAAGCATTGGAAATGGTGATGAGGTTGCATGAAACACCGATACAGGATCCGGGGTTGGGAGTCCAACAAATCCACACGTAGCTACAAAACCTATGCTTGGAAATTCAGAGTTTGAAGCAGGATAGGGGACCTCGGCCAGAAGCACACGAAGAAGTGTGGTGTACAAAATGTAAAGGCCAGGGCCACGATAAGATTCATTGTCCAGTATTTGTGAACTATTTGGTAGGAGGGGGACCAATGTTGTTGAGACCAGAGGCACAGGCAAGCCCCAGTGTGGCATTCGTGCTCTAGTGCGCTATCTGTCAGGTGGGAGGAAAGCACACGATGGACAACTGTCACCTATTGTAGAAGTATACATAGACTCTGCAACAACTATTTTTTAATTTTTGTAGATCAGTCGGTCACGATGAGCGTAAATGTCAGAGCTATTAGTTAATGATGGAGCGGACCCCAGCATATAGAATGCAGATAGAAACGCGAGGCCTTGACCCAGCCACGGGGATGGCGTGCACTGGATTTCAAGGGCGAGGTCGAGGACAAGGAGGAATGGGGTTCGGAAGGGGCCACAGATAGCTAATCTATTACAATTGCGGAGGACCAGGGAACTACGCTCATGATTGTACCAGCCCAATGAGAATATCTTGTTCATACTATGACTAGTTTGATCATGAAATGGTAGATTGTCCTATGCTGATCACACAAATGCGCAAGAAAGGGGTACTTCAGCCTACTTCAACTCAGAATATCCAAATGATGTGGTCCAAACCGTGCGACGAAGACCCCAACATGAACATGATGCTCAGAAGTGGTGTGACCAAAGGGGAAGACAAGGGGAAGTAGCTCGAGGAAGATACATGAGTTCGCAAGGCTCCTAGAAAGGAACCTGAGTTTGACTTGGGAACGCGCAAAGGAGACATTTATGGAACCTAAGAAGAGCTTCGCGGAGGCCTCTACTCCAGGTAGTAAGGATCAATAAGAAACAGTAATGGATCCTTCTATGCTAACTACCTTTTTAGATACATGCATGAAATTGCTATGCGATAATAAGGTGGTTAAAGGATTACATGAGTTCATAACTAGGTGTGCAGGGTCAGGGGAACTATGAATAGTCTAGACGCTAGGAAAGCATGCCTTGTGCACTGGGAGGGAAATGCGATTGACTACACAAATTGGTGAATATGAGATGGATCATGTAATCTTAGACCTGGGTTCAAACGCAAATGTGTTACCAAAGCAGACATGGGAACGCATGGATAGGCCCATGTTACAGTGGTCTCCTATTCAATTACGGATGGTGAACCAATAAAAGATCTTTCCCATGGGAAGATTGCAAGGGGTAACAATGGATATCGAAGGTGCGAGCACGCAGATAGACTTTGAGGTAATAGATATTGTGGATGACAGTAACCCTTACCCTGCATTGCTAGGAATAGACTGGGGCACGGATATGAATGGAGTCATCAACCTGAAGAAATGGAAGATGATTTTCTAGAAAAAGTCCCTACTCTTAGTAGTTCCACTAGATCCAGCCAAAGGAGCACGCTACACTGAACCTGTGCATGAGGATGATAGTGACAATGAGCTGGATTGCATTTACTAGATAACGGTGTAGTACCAAGATCAGGTGAACCTGACTGAAGAGGGGAGAATCTCATGGGAGCACGATAGTTCCTGTACTTCGAATTTAGATGAAGAAATAGAACGCTGGTAGAACTGGTTGCAAGAAGTAACAACGTTGAATTGCAACATGATGATTAGATCACTACGACGCGTGATGACTGAAGCAAGGGAATTGCCAAAAGATGATGGGATAATAAACATGGAGGAATCCTTAGACCAATGTGAAAGAGCAGTGCCAAAACAACAACAGTACGGTGCTCTAGAACGGTTATTGCACACAACACCCACATGATGGGGGAATATACATCAGAAGACTATGGGGAACTGGCACGAAGGTAGAAGATAGATGCGCTTACAACCTAGAAGTCCCCAGTGATGAACGCGAGTCGAGAAACTAGGATGCAGCAGTTTGCACACTGACTTGTGTCGATGCGTGCAGATATGTGTTGTGCAAGCACCTCCCAGACTAGGGATCGAAAATCAGGGAATGTGATGCATGCCACAAAAATGTCATTGACGCCTTCACAAAGCTATGTGGAATCATGAACAGAATTTACCAGACAGGACGAAATGATAGGGACTTGTGCGTGCTAACGGTCTGATGAGCATATAGGGCCATGTGCGGGAACCGGGGCGTGAAACTGGTTCAGAAGACGATGAGTGGAGTCAAGGCCGTAGTTTTGGGAAAGAATCCTCACACAATCACTCCCATAATTACAATAGCTCGCGAGGACTACAACAAAGAAATTATGCAGCTGTGTGAGGATGAACATATGTAGATTCAAGAAGCCATTCAACGAGGGAACATTGAGCTACACAAACTCGAAGAAGATCGGGTATGATTGAAGCAGAGAATCACATTAATGGACGAGGATACCAGAGAACTGGAAACCAAAATCTCACAAGCATTACATGCCGACAGTAGGACGGGACCACGTATGGGAAACCCCACCACCACGCTAGCATATTGTTGCTAGGAGCTGGTGACTATACTACCATGGATGCGACCGCACCTTATCAGGCGAAGAAACCAAGGAAGTGCTTCACATAGGAGAGAACGCAAGGCATTGATTGGCTCAAGGGTAACTAAGGAAGGCCCGCATACTGGGTCAGGTAGTGACTTGAAGCCGTGCACCAGCAGTGCGACCACCTAACTATCCGTAGGAAGTACAGTCTCAGCACTCCAAGTAGTTGAAAGAGAGCGCGAGACTATAAAAAAGTCTGTATGGGAGCTGCATGACCCAGACGTTGTGCGTAAGATCAATATGACACATAGATCACGTTCGCACACAAGGGACTTTGCTGTCGCGCAGATGGAATGAAAAGTGATCATTGTTGACACTGTTCATGACAAGATGTCCAATTTAAGGAAACAAGGAGTGGACGGTGGACAATTAAGACACGGGGTTAGAACTAGATTTGAAAATATCTGCCGCCAATATCACATTAATGATCCAAGAAAGGGGGAACAATCAAATTTTAATTCCGGTGGGTCTATAAATCCTAGATGATCATTCGTCGAACAACCCTTGCCAAATTGAGAATTCAGTTATTGTGCATGGACTTTACAGCTTTAGAGGCTTTAACAACGAGTTCAGTATTTGAAGCATTATCGAAAGAGATGTAAGACCTTCTCAGAAGAACGATGTTGACCACCAAGGACGCCATACGAAGCCCTATGTCACTTGTGGGGGATGCGCTGGAAATTCCAAAATCACCCCAGACACCGAGGGCCAAAAAGGATCCACAAGTAGCCAAACCAGTCTGTATGTCTCCGCGGTTCGGCAAATTGTTGATGGAAGAGAAGGGTAGAACAATCAATATTGAGAGTGATGATGAGGAAGAAGATCCTCTGACCTTTGTCAAAGAGCTGGAACCAGAGGAAGAGATGGAAGAAGAAACCCTGCCATTACACGCCACAGTAAATCTGCCCAAGTATTTCCCTTTGTGGAAAGGGAGGGTAAAGGTACTTAAAGATTTGGATGTTGTTAAGGGCACATTCAACACCCTATTCCTCCCTGCAGGAGTTCTGTTCCAAAGTTTGGCTGTGGGTCATGTTCTCACTATGAAGCTTGAAGACTGGGACCTCACGGATAGCGAGAAGTTTCCTCATTTGGAAACTAGCCAGCTGATGGAACAAAGCATGGAGAGGGCCATTACAACACTATAGCCACAAACATGGCTACACGGAGTAGAGGAGGCCGGGCTACTCCATCTCCTATCAATTCCACACTTTCATCGGGCCCCAATCATGATATTTTTCATCCGGGAACTACATTTCCTGGTGCACGATGGGTACTTGTGGCTGGAAGAGCCCATTCCCATCACGGCAGAGCTCATTCATAGGATTTCTTAGCTTCCCTGTGCAGGAAGGGACCCTGTGGAAATATCTGGCACAAGTGGAGACTCGACGATTGTAGAGGCCATGAAAAAGAAGTATAAGTTGGAGAAAAAGCAGAGGGGTTATGTTATTAGTAACATCCAAAAAAAAGGGGTCCACATCGCTACCTAGTTTTTGGCATGGAAGGTGATGAGAAAATGTCGTGGTAATGACATACTAGCAACAGTCATCACACTAGCCGAGTAATGCACAGAAGGGGTATGATTCAACTAGTCATAGTTCCTCTGCGAGGAATTCCTGATGAACTGCAAGGAGGCCCAGGAGCAGGGTAAGACCTTCCACTATGCAAGGTTGCTCTTATCTATCCTATTGGTTACAGGAGAATTTCTTGAGGACAATCAATTTCCTCTCGTTGATCAGGATTGGCTAGAGGCAGAAAAATACGTGTCACTATGGGCAACGAAGGATGCCACGCGCATCCAAGTAACCAAGATATTCTGGGTACTGATGGAAACGAGCATAAGACTACGGATCAACAAGCGGCCACACCTATCCCCCTTGGTATATGACAGTTTGAAGGGTTTTGCATACTTTAAACCAGTTATGCACAATGTGTATATCAGGGCACAGTAGGATCCAGAGCAGAAGTGGACCGCACTCCCCTTCATCGCAATAGATAAAATTGTTTTCACAGTGCCCAACACATGGCCATTGGAATGGCGTTCATCAGATGTGGTAGCGCGCGACGACACAGAGATTCAAAAACAAAAGGTTGTCGCCAAGTGGCTAGCACAATAGAAATAGAACGAACTACTAGCTGCAGAAGTATGGGCATCTCGGGGGGCAGCGAAGGTCGCCGGGGAAAAGGAAACAACAGTAGGGGTCACTACGATGCAGGAAGAAAGACGCCCATACATAACCATAGAAAAAGGGACAGATGCGACAACGGAAGGTGTGGAACTAATCACCACCTTGACACAATTTAAACAACCATTCCGAACAGAATGAACAGGGCCACGGAAGAAGGCCAAGGCTTCCAAGTTGGATGGGGAGCTTATTACACTAACCGAGGGTGATCTATATGACATCGGTGACATAGTTTGCGAAGTCACCAGGGAGGTTCTCCAAGAGGCAATGACGGAGCAGCAGAATGTGTTGGGGGAGATCAGGGCGCAACTCTAGGAACTTTAGGTACGGGCCCCATGGTAAGCAACAGTAGCTGGGGATACAAGTACATCAGCAATTGAGCAATTGTTACAAGACAAAATGGAAAATACCATTGCGCTGTCGAAAGGACCACTGACAACCGCCAATACAGAGGACAGAACTACTGTAAGCCAGCTCAAGGGACTTGGTTTAAACTTGGCTACCCTGCTGCAAGAAATATTATACCAGTTGCAGGATGAAGCAACGATAGAGCTCCGCACTAGGGAAGGATGCACAGTCCAGATGCTCAGTGAACAGTGAATCAACATCGAGCAGCTGAGCCTCCAACGCGATGAAGTGGTAGCACAAGCTCAGCAGTTGGAGCAAATCATCGAGGAAGCATGTTGTCATATCCCCGAGCTAGAGATTGTAGCAGACTTACCAGTGGGTATCCAGATCCACAAACTGGCCAGTGGATTCTGCTAGGAACAGGAGGAATCAACAAAGATCCAGATGGACCTCAACTTGCAGATCGCGGAGCTGAGGCTAAAAGCGCAACCATCTACACCGCTGGAGGTTAGAGAGCAGTGGCATCGCACCATTCAATCAGGGTTGGGAGCAATAGAGCACCATACAGGATTGCACTGGCTTGTTAGATCAGTCGCTCGTCACCCTCACTTCACTATAGGAAGACCCAAAGCTACATCGGTTGGAGACAGAAGCGCGAGAGCTGCAGTAGGCCTACAACAATGTCCGGGGGACTGCGCAGATGGCAACCCTTACTCAGCGACTGGCCGAGATGAGGGAGGCCCAGGCTCTCAAAGCGCAGGTGGACACCGCACACCAAAACGAAGTAGTGATTAAAGAAAGCATCCAACCTTGGCTCAAGGAAGCATTCACGGTCATAGCTAAGATCGAGGGAAAGTTGGCATAAATGCAGGGTGTATATGAACTCAGGCAAAGAATTTCACTTGACGACAAAGCATCGGAGATACACACACAATAGGTACAATGAACATCGAGAATTTGCTGCGAGCGTAAAAGAAGCGCAAAGGTTATTGGATGAACTTTGTGCGAAGATCAACGCACCAGCTGGGTGACTCGGGATGAGTCACGATGATTGTGTTGGGGGCCTGTTGGGCAGTGAATCTCCCAATAGTGGGTTTTTGGGGCTTAAATCCCAGTTTTGGGTCAATGTAATGTAAATACCCCGCAAAATGCAAGCGCGGTGTGCGAGAGCCTAGGGTAGTTCGCCCTAAAATATTGTAATTTAGTATAGAATGTGTCGGCCTACCTGTGGTCCGAGGACCATGGAAATGTATAAATAGAGCGAGGCTCTAAGTGTAGAAGTTAGCTTTTGGTTAATCTTGATCTAAAGTGTTACAGGTTTTTTAATACAATATTAGCTTTGAGTCTGTAAGTCTGAGTCGTGGTTGGTAGTAGTAAGAGTAGGCTCTGTAGCTGTGTGCACAGAGGCCTAGTAGAGTCCGTAGCTGTGTGCGCGGACCCCTGCAGCCATGTGCACAGGGTAGGAAGTGGATTGTAACTAGAGAAAGCATTAAAAAAGATAAGTTGGTTTTGGAATATCATGTATCTATTTCTATGTTTTGGTTTATGCACCTATTTACAGTTTATGATTGCGCACATTTCTATTTATGTTGAATGGTAAATGAAAATATTGGGCCCACTTAATTTAATTCAAGATCTATAATAATAATAAGCACAGTAAAGGGTAAATAACATTCATGCTTGTCATCCAAGCCGCGTGGAGGTAGTTGCACTGAACTTTCCAGACCTCATCAAGACATCCCTAGGTTGTGGAAACCTGGTTCCAACACGCTCCCATACTACCTTTGGTGAGACCTCAGTCTGCGCTCCACGGATTATTGCCGAAAGGGCCAGCAGTTTCGAGATTTGTTTAGCTAACTCACGACTAAACCTGGGTCAGGCCCCAATAAGCCAACACTTGTTCATTTGATATTTGAGCTATTACAAAGAGCACAAAGTGTTGAGCGCCAAGCAGTATTTGAGCCCCCAAGTTCGCGAACAACCATAGACAGTTCGAACAAGATGACAATTACCAGGAGAGGTGTGGTTTCTCCTGAGAATACCACTGAGGAAGCTACATAGAACCCTACGATGCTAGTTGGGGATGCGCTAGAAATTTTGAAATCACCTCAGACGCTGAGGCCCAAGGAGGATAAATAGGCAGTGGGACAAGTCTACATGTCCCCACAAAATCTAAAATTTGGTAAACTTTCCATGGAAGAAAAGGGCAAGGTTGTCACCATTGAGATAGATGACGAGGAGGAGGACCTATAGGCTCTCGTAGATGAGATAGAGGTGGATGAAGAAATGGAAGAAGATATCCAACTAGTGTGTGCTGCAACAAAATTGCCCAAGTACGTTCCTCCGTGGAAAGGGAAAGCTAAGGTACCCAAGGATTTGGATGTTGCTAAGAGCGCACTCCAAACCTCGCTCCTCCTAGATGGAATTTTGTTTGAGGGCTCGGCTCTGGGATCCATGCCCACAATGAAATTTGAAGACTGGGACCTCACAGACAGCGAGAAGTTCCCATATTTAGAGACTGAGAACCTCATGAAACAAAGCAAGGAGGGGTCAGTTACAATGCTAGAGCTACAGAAATGGCTACGTGGTGAGGAGAAGGTTGGACTACTTCACCTACTATGGATTCTGCACTTTCACCACACAACTATCACAATTTTCGTCATCAAGCAGCTACTTCGCCTGGTGCACGATGGGTACTTATGGCTGGAGGAGCCTATTCCTATCATGGCAGATCTTGTCCACAGGATTTCCCAGCTTCTCTGTAAGGGAAAGGACCCCACAGAGATAGTCGGCAAAAGCGGAGATTTGGCACTCACAGAGGCCATGAAGAAGAAGTACAAAATGGAAAAGCAGAAGAGGGGCTATTCAATCAACAACAATAAAGATAAAGGGGTACGTGTAGCCACCCAACTCCTAGCCGAGAAGGTGATGAGAAAATGCCACGGAGACGAGGTACCATTTTCGGTAGTTGTGCTAGCAGAACAATGCACAGAGGGGGTCCAATTCAATTGGGCTGAGTTCCTCTGCAAATAATTCCTAACCAATTGTAAGGAAGCTCAACATCAGGGAAAGACCTTCCACTACGTGTGGTTTCCCTTGTCTATTTTATTGGTGACAAGGGAACTGCTTGAGGACAGTCAGTTCCCTAATATTGAACAGGACTTGCCAGAGGCTACAAAATATGTGTCACAATGGGCTATGAAGGACGCCACGTGGATCCGTGAAGCTAAGATCTTTTGGGTGCTCATGGAGGCAAGCATCTCGATGTGGATTAACAGGAGGCTGTTCCTATGCCCCACAATGTACAACAATCTGTGGAGCTTTGCAGACTTCAAGGCAGGTATGCACAATGTGTATATCAAGGTGCGTAAGGATCCGACACAGAACTAGACCAAGCTTCCTTTCATTGCAATTGATGATGCCATCTTCTCTGTGCTCGAATCATGGCCTCTCGAGTGGTGGGCCCTGGATCTAGCAGAGCAAGATAAAACAACGACACAAAAGCAGAAGGATGCCACCAAGCTGTGTATCACCCAGTTCGCCCAATAGAAGTGCAATGAAAAGTTGGCTGTGAAGGTAAGGGCTACCCATGAGGTAGCGAAGGTAGCCATAGAGAAAGCAAAGGCCGCTGAAAAATTAGCAGCAGTATGACAGTGTCAGGGGCATGATACAAATAGTTGTCCTCACCCAACAGCTGGCTAAGATGCAGCAGGCAAGGGCACTGAAGGAGTAGGTGGATGTTGCAAGACAGAAAGAGGCCCTTCTCAAAACACACATCCAACCTTGGATTGATGAGGCCTTCACCATTACGACTGAGATTGAGGGCAAGCTCGCGTGGATGCAAGGACTATATGCGCTAAGATAGATAGCGAAGCCTCACAAAGGAGCAATAGAATAACGCATGCAACATGTCCAAAAAACCATAGAACAATGCGTCGCAAACCTCTGGACAATACAGGAACAGTTAAAGGGGCTCCATTCCAAGATTGCCGCACTAGCAAAGTGACTGTCTCTTCAAGGACTATGAGTTATTTCTTCACATAAACTTAAAACATAAGCAACATCTGATAATTTAACTCCTAGAGGCATTCATGAAGATAAAGAACAAAGAATTTGGTGACAGAGTTCACCCCTCCTAAGCTACATATCTAGGTCTGCAGCCATTGCTAGACCGCTCCATATATTCAGTGGAAAAGAGTACATAAAGTTTGTTGATAAAACAAGTAGCTAGTTTCTCCTTCAAGGAAACATTCTCCTACAAAGAACTCTCACTATAAACATCATGAAAACCACAGTCAGTCATGAAACCATCAACAACATAAGGTGTCTTCTACAAAGACCCCGTACTCCATCTATAAACAAGCATAATGAGCATACAAGCACTTCAATTCCATATTAAAATACAAAAAAAAAATCCTCAACAAAACATAGTGAGAAAAGAATAAATGAGCTGAAATTTGCAAGTGACAGCTATTGCAGTAAAATTTTGAAGGTAAGAAAACCCCTACAAGGCCTTCTCCATGCCCAAACACCTTCAAGAACTACTTCAAAACATTGATCGATCCATACATCCATGGACTTGAACCTACAACGAGTCTCTTCATATGTGCTCTAATAAAAAAATAGAGGTCAGCATTGGATCCAGAATGTCCAAAAAACCTTATGAAGACTCTTGTTGAGCTCCAAAAGGCCAAAAACTCTCCTAGTTATGGCTTCAACAAGTTCTCCCTTTAATTTCTTTGTTATCCATCCTACAAATTGGACTAACAATCTAATTTTCCTACAAATTTTCCCTCTTTTCCATTGTGGAAATTCGCTTGCTGAAGGTGTTATTTGTTGGATAATTAAATTTCCCAATAACGTTATGTGCCCAAATTTTAGGCTCTTCTCCTAGCTTTATGGCAATGTGGCCGAAGGTCGAGATAACCATGCCCTGGCACTTCGCACCTACCTCCAACAGTCACGGTCACACAAAGGCCCATGAGGCTAGGGGCTAGGATAACTGCCCACCCTCACCGAGCTAGCACCTAATCTCTTGTCGATGGTTCTGTGGAGGGGTATGTTACCTGGAGCTAGTCCCCATAACTCTGCACTCAACGCTTAACACCTGCGATCTATTCCTTTGGTTCGGTGGAGTGCCATTTGGCCTTGGGCTAGTCCTTAAGTCAACACCCTCTCTGCACTAGTCCATTTCAATCCACCCATGGTTCTTATGCAGTGTATATGTCCATGGTCTAGGCTAAACCCTGTGCCCTTTGGTCTCAGCTCCCACGCAATTGTGTGGGATGTTAGGTGACCAGGGGCTAGTGGATTAGCCCCAACCCCTTCCCTCGTTAACGTTTGACATAAAATTTTTATACAAGTTTGGAACATAGGTTAATAAGAACCATACACATCAAAATCAGTAGAGCTTGGTACTATTAGACTTGAGGTCATGGGTTTGATCCTTCCTAGGCCTCTGGCCGACCAACAAAATTTTGCTGCATCGTGAAGGTTCCATGTGGCAGACCATTATTAGGGCACATGGCATGCTCCCATTGGTCCACTTCAAAACCATAAACCAATCAAATTCACCCATATGCACAAAGAACAAAAGGCCACTTGTCAACATCTTATTGGTCCGAAGGTACCTAATCATCCTGCTAAGTCATCTGTATGGATTGCCCCGTCGACAATCTTTCGCTGTTGGGCCAAATGATCAGAACGTGATAACTTGAGCATATGGTGTTGGATTGAGATGATCCAGGTGGATGTTGGTGACCACCCACCTATCCCACTTGGAACCCCACAAATGTCTCTTTCAGTTTTTCAGTTTCCTTCATTGTAGCACAATTTTCTATTTTTGGCATTTTTTGGGTTTTGAACTTCCGGAGCTGTTTTGAGGCCCCAAACGACCTTTTCTGGGAAAACTGGGACCAACATGGGGGTTAAATTAATGTTGGCTAGTCAAACGTTGTATTCCTTGGATATATCTTTCTAACGAGGTATTGAGCATGTTAAATGAAGATCGTATGCCAAAGTCACGACCTCGGGACGTTGATGTACCAATTTACCCAAACGGGGCCCATAGTTTGGCACTTCATCTCCCAGGGTTAGGTTTTTGGATGTTTAGGGTTTTCCATTGTTTCTCAACGATAAATAGGCCTTCGAGCCTTATTGTAACACAGTTCAAAGGTATGTAGCTGCCACATCTCTTCTTAGAGATAAGCTACCATCTCCTGAGCTAGTTTATTTCCATTTCTGTTTGTAAGCATATTTCAGTATTTTACATTAATGAAATGAAGTATTATTTCTATGGTATCTCTGTATTTATGGTTATATCTATAATTTGTTGTGTTCCTGCATAAATCCAGATCAGTGGTATTAGAGCGGTTTTCTCTTTCTCTTTTTTCTTTGCATGTCCCCAACAAGGTCAAGATATAATCAATTAGGGCTTGAACTGGTCGAACCTTTGCAAGACTAGCCTTGCAAATACCGATGGCATCTCATGGTGGATGAAAATAAATACAAGGGGGAAGTAGATCCCATCAAAATTTTTCTCGAAGAAGCCCTCGAGCGACAAAGGAAAGCAATGATGGACAACTTTGCCCAGATCCTTCAACAACTACCCAATGGCGACGCATCCACTTCTGATAGCTACTCTAGAAGTGCCACACCCTTTAAGGTACAAGTTAAATTTGACACTCCCATATTTGAGGGATAGATAGATGAAGACGTTGTAGATAAATGGTTAAATCTGCTAGAAGGATATTTTTTCGTTCATGATTTTTCCAGCCAGGGAAAGATCACTTTTGCACTTCTCAAAGTAGCCCCCCACGTCAAGGACTAGTGGGAAACCTACTGCAAGAAGAAGGATGAAAGTGTGGCCACACTATTTTCAACCACAATGACTTGGAATTCATTCCGGTATGCCATCAAGGAGTAGTACTACCCTGTCGGAATTTATGAGGACAAATACATAAAGTCGACTACATTGTGGCAGGGAAGGGACCAATACGTGCTAGAGTTTACCAAAATTTTTCATACCCTTCGCACAAATTTGGGTATCAAGTTTTCTGAGCGATATTTGGTACTCAAATACTGTGGTTTCCTACACAGGTACATACAGGATGAGATGGAGTTCCTAAACATATCCTTGCTTGGTACGACATACCGATATGCTGTCAAGATTGAGTAGAAGTTTAAACATAAGAATAGAGACTTTGGATCCATGAATCCGAAGCAAGGGAAGGTTTCCCCAAACCACAGAACCAAGGACAAAGACAAGATGGTGTGACCCAAGACAACCCGTTGAAGCCGTAAGAAAAGAACAACACCACAAAGTAAAAGAAGGATAGGGGAAAGTGGTGTGAGTTCCACAAGAGCCCCACTCACAGCACAAGTGAGTGTCAAGCCAAGTAGTTGTTGGTGGCCGAGTTGAAGGCTTCAGAATCAGATGCATGTTCTAACGCTAAGTCAGAACTTGAGAAGAGGAATGAAAAAGGGAAGAAGATCATTGATTTGGAGCGCAGCGCCATTGTTTCCACTGCTAAGATCCAGAAGAATGAGGCCAAAGATCTAGAGGAGGGGGAGCATCTTTTCCACTCACAAATGTGGGTGAAGGGTTTGCCACTACAATTCATTGTTGGCAATGGGATCCAAAAGAAAATCATTTCAGCGGAGGTCGTGAAGTGCTAGGACTATCGACCATACCACACGCACAATCGTACAACATTGGGTGGCTTCACCAAGGATGAGATCTCCAAGTCCGCCAGCAATGTCGTCTTCCCTACAGCATCAAGTCCTTCATAGATGAGGTATTGTGTGATGTTGCACCTCTTGAAGTTTTTGATGTATTATTAGGCCAACCATACTTGTGGAAGCGACATGTTTTGTATGAGTCAAGGCCTTGCGTTGTTATTATTTCTTTGTGTAATACATTATAAAAGATACTAGAGGTAGCCCCACTTGCCACCACATCTTTGATATCTGCTAAAAAAGGTAGTAAGATCATCTCCTAGACTAGGAAATTTATTTTCTTTCTGGTTTTCTCCCAAAGTAAGGGGAATATCTTAGCCACATCCATGGCCCCTAGTAGAAGAAGTTGGATACGGTCATGAAAGAATATCAAAACATCTTCTCCTCACCCACTGATCCAACATGGGTCCATGGACCAATGTTGCCCTTCCCAAAGTGGTAGTTCTCGGATAGATCTTTCTAACGAGCTATCGTACGCGTCAAATGGAGATCATATGCCAAAGTTACGACCCCGGGAAATTGATGTACCAATTTACCGAAACGGGGCCCACAATTTGGCGTTTCATCTTCTAGGGTTAGGTTTTGGGATGTGAAGGGTTTTTCATTGTTTCTCAACAATAAATAGGCCTCTGAGCCTCATTGTAAGACAGTTCAGAGGCATGTAGTCACCACATCTCTTCTCAGAGATAAGCTACCATCGCCCTAGCTGGTTTATTTCCCTTTCTGCTTGTAAGCATATTTCAGTATTTTCCATTAATGAAATGAAGTATTATTTCCGCTGCATATTTGTGTATATGGTTATCTCTGTATTTTGTTGTGTTCCTGTTTAAATCCGGATCACCCACAGGGGTGTCGTTTCACTGCCAGGTCAAGCATTCATTCAATCTGACTCCAGGAGCACCTCTACCCAATTGGTCGATATATCATCACTCCATTCTAGAAAATGCCAAGTACAAGGAGCAACATGATCAACATTGGGTGCCACACAAGTTTCTAGTGGGTGAAAAATTCTGGTTGCATCTGCAAAAAGAATGCCTTACAAGGTCCCATCGGAAGCTCAGACCACTTTGATATGGTCCTTACACCATTACCAAGGTTGCGAGAAACAATGCTTTTTAGCATAGCATTCCCCCATTCCTTGGCTTCCGCTGAGTGTTCAATGTGGATTTCCCTTGACCATGCTTACCACCATTACTGAACACATCAGAGATTTCAAAATAGCTTAGCAAGGACAAAGTTCAGCAGACGTTTCTCCATCTCATTGAGGCACTGAACGCAATGGGGACCATTGCTTCCTAAGGGGGGAGGAATGATCCAGGTGGATGTTGGTGGCCACCCACCTATCCCACTTGGACCCCCACAACTGTCTCTTTTAGTTTTTTAGTTTCCTTAATTGTAGCACAATTTACTATTTTTGGTAGTTTTTCAGGTCCTCAACTTCCAGAGCTGTTTTGAGGCCCTAAACGACGTTTTTTGGGAAAATTAGGACCAACATGGGTCGTACACGATGTTGGTCACTCGAAAGTTGTATTCCTCGAATATATATTTCTAACAAGGAATTAAGCACATTAGACGAAGATCGTATGCCAAAGTTACAACCCCGAGAAGTTGATGTACCAATTTACCTAAACGGGGTCCATAGTTTGGCACTTCATCTCCTCAGTTTTTTGATGTTTATATTTTCCATTATTTGTCAACAATAAATAGGCCTTCGAGCCTTATTGGAACATAGTTTAGAGGTATGTAGCCGCCACATCTCTTCACAGAGATAAGGTACCATCGCTCCAGTTAGTTTATTTCCATTTCCATTTGTAAGCATATTTCAGTATTTTACATTAATGAAATGAAGTATTATTTCTACTGCATCTCTGTATTTATGGTTATCTCTGTAATTTGTTGCATTCCTACATAAATCTGGATCATGAGGTGAAACAAATGTTGCTAGATTCAAAATAACGAACACTTTGACTTGATGTTGCCTTTGAAACTTTCTAGGCACTTTCATTTTTGAGCTAAAATTTGATTGCCGGATCATACCTCCGCACTACGAACTTTTGGTCTCCAAAAGTTTACTTCTCCTAGTAAATAAAATGAGGTTGAAACTCAAAATTACACGAAAAATTAATCCATAATGCTTTGTTTTCAATTGGTTCCCTTCAAGCTCCAATCAAGGCATTTCACCCCTATCTTCTTTGTGAAGACCTACTATCTGATTAAGAATTGAGCAAAACTTCTTACCGCTGATACTAGAACAAAAACACTAATGCGTGGAATCTGACCATTCTCTTTAAATACATCTTTTCATGACTCAAATAACTTCATGTTGAAGTTCCCTTGTTAAAGACAAACTTGAATTTCCATCTTGGAAATCAGAAGCAATACAATGCCTATCATGCACTGATTCAAACTTGCCTTACCATCCTCAAACTGATCTTGTATACAAAAGTACACTACTACAAAATTTCAATGACACAATTGCATTTGCCTACAAAAACACAGTCATCTTGTACAATATTAAACAAATATTCTATTCACAACAAGTTCCATCTTGAACACTTTCATTAGTGAGTACATGACAAACTTGTAGACAAACTTGGACAGCAAACATTGTACATTCCAAAAGTCCTCACACATTTGGACTTATAAACAAGCCAATAACATAACATGTCAATGAAAAACATACTTGTTGCACATAGTGATTATCCCTGTTCACTTTACAAAAGTGCCCAAAACAAGTAAACAAAACAAGTATTTACAATTTTACAAAGAAACTATACAAATAGTATACCCAATCTCTGCCTCTCCTAGGATTATGGGTTCTCTTTTTGCATCAACTTTACCTTGAAGGTTGCTTTAAGATTTCTGCAAATCCTCTTTGTCACCTCTTGCTTCCTTTGCATTAGTTTGCATAATCTATTTTCCCTTCTTAAAAAGAAACTATGGATGTAGTTTCCAACATCAATCATTTCTATGCCCATGCATCTTGCAATGGGTACAAAAGTACTTTCTCTTGCTTGATGACAAGGAATTACTCAACTATGAAGGAGATTCATCATGCTTGATGCTAAGAATCTGATCCATTATTTGACCATTACCATGCATTACTCATAAACAACCACACAATGGTCAACTACATCACAGAAAGTACAAGGATACATGTTCGACAAATAGTCAAAATTACCATCATTTGGAAAACACCCATGAGATTTATATGTGTCCCTTGGGCTTCATCTTTGACGATGTGGAGTGGAAGATGACATGCAAGGTCATTTGAAGCATTCATCTCTCTTATAAGACAAATGAACATTGCCACCACCATCTTGGTGTGACATATCATCCTTTGATGACTGATTTTTCTCAAATTGTTTATAGCATTCTCCAAACTCTCTTTCACCATATCCCAATCCAGGATATTTTGGTCTCTCTTATGCCATTATTGGATTGGTGATCCCTTGGCCATTGATGTCGAGGCCTCCTCCTTCATAAGTCATTTTAGATAGCAACTTCATACCAATGCCTCTAGTATGTTGTTCAAATGCTGCAACAGAGTTGTTATGAGCATAAACAGAAGGATTTGAACTTGAGATGTGTATTACCTCCTTAAACTTTCGATCCAACTTTTCTTCTTTAGTAAATGATGACAACTTTGTAGATGACTCTAGCCACCCACTCTTACCAACAAGTATATGATGAGATTCCATGAGATACTTACAAAATTCACATCCATCATTTTCCTCATATGATCCATAACCTCTGTTTGAACCATGCTCACCTATTGGCTTCACTTTGGAGGTTTCTTTTACTATCACGGAAGTGGAAATTTCAACAACTTGTTCCACAAGCACATGTTGCAACTAAAGGAACATACGCCTCTTCTCCTCTTCAAAAATTTCTAGCATTCTTCTCAATTCAATGTTCTCCATTTAGAGATACAAATTCATCTCCCCAAGATCTTGGAAAATCTTCTAGCCCATTCTCGCAACTTAGCCAAGCCTTGCTCTGATACCAACTTGATATGAAATTGGAGAATAGGTTCTCCTTCCTAAAAATGATCATTCTCTTGACACTTTGCAAGGAAAAATGGGTCTTATGAGAAAATAGGTTTTCAAAGGTCTCTTCAAGGATTATAAATTAGTTCTTCATGTAAACTTAAAACATAAGCAACATCTCATCATTTAACTCATACGAGAATACATGAAGTGAAACTAAAAATAATTTGGTGATGGATTTCACCCCTCTTGGGCTACATCTCTAGGTCTAACAAAATTACTAGACTGCTCCATATATTCAATGGAAAAGAGTACATAAAGTTTGCTAATAAAATAAGTGGCTAGTTTCCCCTTCAAGGAAACATTCTCCTGCAAATAAATCTCACTATAAACATCATGACAGCCTAGAGTCAGTCATGAAACCATCAAAAACACAAGGTGTCTCCTACAAAGACCCTCTACTCCATCTAAAATTGATCATAATTAGCATACAAGAACTTCAATTCCACATTTAAATAAAAAAGAAAGATTTCCTAAACAAAACATCATGAGAAAAGAGTAAATGAGTCGAACCCTACAAGTAACAGTTGTTGTAGTAAACTTACGAAGGTAAGAAAACACATACAAGGACTTCTCCATGCTCAAACACCTTCAAGAACAACTTAAAAACATTGATTGATCCATTCATCCATGGATTTGAACCTACAAAAACTCTCTTCATATGTGCTCTAATCAGCAAATGGAGGTCACCATTGGATCATGAATGTCCAAAAACCCCTATGTAGAATCCTCTTGAGCTCTAAAGGCCAAAACCTTTCCAAGTTATGGCTTCAACAAGTTATCCCTTTAGTTTCTCTGTTATCCGTCCTACAAATCAGACTAACAGTCTAACTATCCTACAAATTCACCCTATTTTCCACTGTGGAGGTGACAAATTCACCTACCAAAGGTGAAATTGTTGCATAATTAAATTGCCCAATAATGTTATGCACCCAAATTTCTGGCTTTGTTCCTAGTTTTATGGCCAATGTGGCCAGGGGTCAAGCTAACCGTGCCCCGCCACTCTGTACCTACCTCCAATGGTCACGGTCACATAAAATCCGATGAGGTCGGGGGTTGGGCTAACCACCCTCCCCACCAGGCTAGCACCTAATCTCCCATTGGTGGTTCCATGGAGGGTTACATGACCTAGGATGATCCCCATAACTCCACACCTTACGCTTAACACCTGTGGTCTATGCATTTGGTCCGGTGGAGTGATATATGGCCTCAAGCTAGGCCTTGAGTCAACCCTCTCCCTCCATTGCTCCATTTAAATCCATATGGTTCCTATGTAGTGTATATCTCCATGGGTAGGGCTAAGCCTTGGGCCCTTTGGTCTTGGCTCCTACGTGGTCATGTGGGGTTCTAGGTGACTGGGGGCTAGGGGCTTAGCCCCGATCCCTTCCCCCAACGACATTCGAAACAAATGTTTTATACCAGTTTTGAACATAGGTTAATAAGAACCATATGTAGCACAATTGGTAGAGTTTGGCATTGTTAGACTTGAAATCAGGGGTTCAATCCTGCTTGGGCCTCTGGTTGACCAACAAAATTTTTCTGCACCTTGGACGTGCCATGTGGAAGCCCATGATTGGACCACATGGCACACTCCCATTGGTCCACTTAAAAACCATAAACCATTCAAATTCACCCATATTTACAAACCACAAGAGGCTAATTTTCAACATCTAATTGGTCTTTAGGTACCCGATCAGCCTGTTGACTCAATTGTACAGACTACCCAGTCAACAATTTCTACTTATTGGACCAAATGATCAAAACACGATAACTTGAGCATACAATGTCAGATTTAGGTGAAACGAATGTCGTTGGATTTAGAATGACGAAGAATTCAACTTGATGCTAGTTTCAAAACTTTCTAGTCGCTTTCATTTTTCAGCTAAAATTTGATCACCTACCATCCTTTTCAAAATTAAAATAAATTATTATATTATGGTGTGACATTTATTTTTTAAATATTATGAATAAGAAATACATATTTTTTTTTTAATTTTAATTAATAAATTTTATCTTCCATTTAGAAAGTATATGTATAATAAAACACCCAAGAATAGTAGTGCCAAACCAAAACACTTATATGATCTTATGTAGAGATAATATCAAAGAAAAAGAAGAAGGATATTTTTCATTGCTCAGGCATGTACAATACATCAATCCTATTTATAATTGCTAAGGAGTGCCTAGCAATAAAAAGAAGATAATAATTACAACTAAGTAAATAATATCACTATATAAACTTACATGTTTCAATGTTTTTTTGTATTGGAACTCTAACACACCTACAATAAGCGAAAAATAGGGAGGACAAAAACAATAATGGGTCCCAGAAACAAGGGCTATTAAGGTACCCATATACAACCTCTCATAAGTGGAGAAAAGAAGAAAAACCTAGAGGAGAAAACTTCTCCCAAAAAAATAAGAGAAAGGAAAAAGGTAGAAGAAAAAAAGATGAATGGGGAGATAGAGGAAGGAGGACTCAGGATGAACCCCTAAATACAACTTCCTTCACTGCATGCATCAATAATAACTAAATAAACCTTAGTGATTCCAAAGGTTTGGTATAGATATCTACAACTTACTCTTTAGTAGGAACGTACCCCAAGTTAACAACATCATCTTAGATAAGCTGGAAAATGAAATGCATGTCGATTTCAATATGTTTGGTCCTTTGATTCTCCAGTGGACTTTTAGAAATATGTATGACATTATTATTATAAAACCAAAGAATAGTAGGAAGTTCATACTAAATTTCAAATTCAATTAATAGCTGTTGAATATAAAGAAATTCTTGAATTCTAAGAACTATAGCTCGATATTCAACTTCCGGAAAAAGATAAAATATATACTTGTTTATTGTTTCTTGTGGGACCAAGAAATAGGAGAAGAACAAAGAAAAAACAAAATCAAAGATGGACTTCTGATAATCAACTCATCCATCCCAATTTAAATCCATGAAATCCACAAGCTTAGAAGTAATAATGGTGTTATAAATCCCAAAAATGGAAGTCCCATAAATATACCCAAGAATATACATTATTTCCTTCCAGTTACTTTGATGAGGATCTTGTGAGAATATAGATACAAACCCTTTTGAAAAATAAATTCTAGGTTGAGTGTGAGTAAAATATAGTAGACTCCCAACTAGTTGGTGATACAATGAAGGATCCACCCATGGTGAGGTGCAAGTGGTGGAAAGGGTAACACTCGACTAAAAACAAGTAGGTGCAGACATGCAACTAGTCATACCAAAGCATTGAAGTAAATCAAGAGCATATTTGTTTTTAAAGATGGTGATTCCTGCTAGAGGATGATGAACCTACATTCTAAGAAAGCAGTGCAAAATTTCAAGATCATTCACATAAAACTATTCCATTAATGCTTCCTTAATACTCTTGATCGTTGATGAAGAATGACCTATAAGGATCAAATCATTGACATATAGAACTAGAATAAAAATATAATATCCCTACCTCTAAGTGTAAACTATAGGATCATAATGACAATGAATAAACCTTAAATAAAGTGGAAATTTATATGTCCTCTCATACCAATATGTTTTACATAATCCTTCAAGGCTTTTGTCCTATAAATATAATTGTAAATAAATAAAATAGGAGAAGGAAAATATGAAGAGACCCATAGAAAATGAAATGAAGGGTCACTCCATTGTATAAATCTAATTATGTTAATTAAATTCATCAATTTTGGAATAACCCATTAAAATTAGTAAATAAACTCTCACCAATATTCAAATATTTTTATAATATGCATAAAACAAAATCACTTTTCTCCAACTTGAGTCACATCTCCATCTAGATCAATTACAATTAAGGAATGAACATTTTGAACTAGTTCACATTTAGAATAATTATTTTTTTGATATTTATTCGCATCAACAACTAGAACATGATCACATCAATGATGCCTCTTTAGGATAATATTCAAATGAAGATATATAATTTTAGCTTTCACTTCACAAAAACATCATAAGACCTTGGGAAGAAGTCATCAATAACAAGCACAAAATTGGTATTGAATATGAAAAGGAAGTGACCTTTCTAATTCCAAACTACTCCAAACTAGTCTAATTTGAGAGTGCTAGGTTTCTTCAAGAAATCTCATCTTCACTTACTCCACATCCACATCAAATTCTCAAATGTTAACATTGAAATTAAGTCGACCATATGAAACATCAATTTTTTATCTTCACGCTTGTGAGAATTGTGGAAACCATACTCATCATTTAGACAAAGGTTTTAGACATAAGACTCCTGCAAGATTAAATATTCACCTTGGAGGATGGATTCTTCGAAATAGTCTTAAACATCAAGAACATATATTGGCCACACTGTAGAATTCATTTTTTAATATCAAAACATATTCTAATGGAGATATTTTCATCTTCTTACATTATATCTAACAGAGTGGAACTGATTGTCGGCTACTAGTTTTGAAGTCATATCAAGCGAGCCTAATACTATTCCAAACTCATGTTCCATGAGCATGACTTGGTTTGTGTTCTTCCTTAAACCACCACTCAGAAGAAAATTTACTTATTTTTCTAGAATATAGTATGTGGTTATCTTTAAAGCACTATCTCGTTACTTTTGTGGCCATATTTAAACCATCATTAGAGAGAACTTCCATTTTGTAGAATATATCAACTTCTAGCCATATTTAGAATTGTTCTAGGAACTACTTTGCACCAAGTTGCATAGATAATGGGCAATTTTATACCACCACCGGTAGAAACTTTTACTTCTACTACCCTTTTTGTTTGTGCTCTCCCTCAAACCACCACTAGTAAAAGACTTCAACTTCTGCTACCCATTTTTTTTATGGTTTTCCTTAAACCATCGTATTCATAGAGCCCATCCATCCATTAGTTGTTGTCCACATTTATATTCAAAAACCTTTTTGTACTCGCATATAACCCTTTGAGTTGGTTGGGGGTGGGGGCGTTGGAAACATAATCCCTAGGGATTATGAAAATGTTTCGTAATTGCTTGAGTAGAAGTATGAATAGCCTCAAGGAAATATGAATAGGAATTTGGAGTCTAAAGGACCTCTTGGACGATGAATCCAAGTGTGAAATAAATGTATTATATGTATATCATGCAACTATATATATATATATATATATATATATATATATAGATATATAATATATATATATATATAATAATATTATAATATTATATATCATCCTCTTTTTCTAATCATTCTTTCCATTAAACGAGTCTAAGACAAACTCTAGGAACTTGTTTGAGACCATATAGCGAAGGTTAAATCTTGAAAACTAGTGAATACTCTTTCATCAAACTGGGAGGTTGCTTCATATAAATATCCCCATGTAAATCACCATGTAGAAATTTCTCTCTACATCCATCTCATAAACTGACCATCCTTTGGATGGCAAAAGAGAAAGCACAAGAAATATGGAATCCATATTGGAAATAGTGGATAATGTCTTAGAATAATCAATTCCTTCAACTTGTGAAAAAACCTTGGCCACAAGGCATGCTTTATGTTGTCAATAGAGTCATATGTTACATATTTTAATCTCTATACCCTTGAACAATGAACCAACTTTTGTCATTTAGGAAGAGGAATGAAATCTAAAGGTGATTTTTCATCCAATAAGAATACGCCTTCATCATGGCAACCACCCAGTTAAGTATTCCAATAGCATCCAAAAAAAGATTTAATCTTTTAAAATGGTATGACATAAAAGATAGATTCCATTTTATTGTGGGTAATTGGAGGCAAGATAACTAAAATCAATGGTCTCATAACCATATTTGTCAATATTATTTCACTTACAAAGTCCCTTCCTCAAATATTAGTCTTGAATAAGTTGTTGTAGATTATATTACTTAGGTTCAGGTGGTGTTGGTTGCAGACTCTCTTTTGGATGATGACATTATGGAAAAAATTCTTCATCTACAAAATTATTAACATCATTAGGACCATTATCAACATCAAAATGAGGAAGGAGAAGGAGAACATGTTGGATCACTATACTCATCAAAATGGAATTTTTTTCAAAATAATACTTCCTTAGAAGTAGGACTAAAGAGCATATATGCCTTTATGTCTTCATAATAGCCAAACAAATATCAAATCTTGACTCCCATTTTCCATTTTTTGCACTTTTCATTTGGAATTAAATCCCACATTTGAATTCCAAATGTTGTGTGAGAAGACACATTACGCTTAACATGGGTCCAAAATTTGAATGGAGTCATATGCTAAACAATCCTTTGAGGCATTTGATTTTGAATAAAATTGGCACAATTAACTACTACATTGTAGAAACAATGTTCCATGTTATTGAATTGAATCATGCAATTGGATATCTCTTTTAGTGTATGGTTCTTCCTTTTGGAAAATTGCACCTTTTTGTTAAGAGGTGTAGAGAACAGAGTCTTGATGTTGAATACCTTGTTCACTATAGAAATATTTGAATGCTTGGTTGACATAAGCTCCCTCATCATCTTTGCAATACTCTTTTGATAGAGAAAGATGATTTCTTCCAAAAAAAAATTGAGGGTTGTCTGAAACTTTCGGATATGAATTGTGTGCATGTTTTCCTTGTCTGACATTTTGAGTGGACACTACACCCATCTTCAGGGGCTAGAAAGGAGATGTATGGTAACTGTGAGCGCTGATCAACCTTATAAGAAATGAAAGCATGAAGAGTGGAATAACGGTCTCCAGGATTTATTTAAAATATGAATGGTCAAAAGATAAAGGATGGTCAAAGAAAGACTTAAACAGTTAAAATGTAATGAGAAATTAGATGAATGCTAAAATAGAAAAGTAAATTTTATTTTATTTTATAAAAATATAATCATTGTTAGTTATTATTAATAGTAAAAGGATTAGAAATTTTAATTTATGAGAAATTTAGTCAAATTTTAAAAGCATTGAAGAAATAGAAATTAGATTTACTTGAGAAAATTAAGTCAAAATTTTAAAAAAATGAAGAAATTTTTTAGATTTTGTTTTTTATTCTTTAATATAAAATATTAGATTTACATTTATATTTAGTTATTATATTTGATTTGGTTAGGGAGTCAATACAGAGATTTTAGTTTTAATATTTTAAAAAAACAAATTATAGTTCAATTGAAGTTTAATTTATTTATCATGTTAGATGGACAATGAGTTAATTATTACAAAGAACATTACAATATGTTTTGAAAAACGATTTATAATATATTTATTAATATGATAAAACCTAAATTATAGGGGATAATTGGGGGTAGGGTCTTATATTTTTGTAATAATATTAATAAATTTATTTATAGTTAAGCTAAACTTTATATAGGATGAACATAATATGGCTAATTATGACATACATTATTTTTGGACTAATGTTATATTATATTGATATATATTAAAATGATAATGGAATTAAGGAATGACACACGCACGCGCACACACACACACACACATAAAAGAGGGATGGAAAGAAAAGATGAAAGAAGTAGGGGGCAGGGGGGAAGTTAAGAAGGTGATGGATTATAGGTTTCCAGGAGTGGCTGCCATCTTCCCTATTGAAGTTATAGGGACGTGTTTCAATTTCTAAAGCTTCCCTAATAAAACAAGAGTTATGGAAATGGATACAAGCTAAGGAATGAGTTTGGTAAAAGGAAATAAGGTGCTTTGTATTATCAGAGTGCTCAACTATTATAGATTTAGTCACTGTATGATGGTTTGTGCTTGTTATGTGCTCCCTAAGGCAGGTTGTGATTGAGCGACCAATTTGGCCAATGTAAGACTTACCACATGAATAAGGAAATTGGTAGACTCCTGATCCTTTAATGGGATTCGACTTATCTTTGGCTAACTAGAATAACTATTTGAGGGTTCTATGGGGTTTGAAGATAGTCCTAATGTTATTTTTGGATATAACCTTGGCAATGACATCGGTGGTTCCTTTTATATAAGGAAGAAAGACTTCGATTACATGTAGGGAGGGACCAGAGGGGTTGGATTTAGGGTGAGTGGTAGCTTGGAAAGATTTATGAATTTGAGTGGCTGAGTATTTATTAACTTTGAAATCTTGGAATTGGTGGACTTTTTCCAAGGGCAGAAATTAGGGATAAAATATTTTAAGGGCACAAGAGATAAGAGTCTTAAGGATGCCTTATTTTTGGGAAGGGTGGTGACAAGAATGGACATGGAGATAATCGTTAGTATGGGTCTTCTTTCGATGAAATTGGTGGGAAAGGGTACCATCAGGCAACTGGGGGACAAGGACATCAATATTTGAAGGTAAGCAAATTTATCAAATACCCCACTCTTGTACTTAAAAAAGTACACCCATGAGTGTCATGAGAAGTCGTCAATAAATTCTAGTGTATACTTAGCTCTTGAGAATGAACAAGTTGGTAATGACATAAAATCACTATGTACCAACACAAAAGGTGTTGTAGCACGTAAATTTATCCATGTAGGAAAGGGATCTTGATGTTGTTTTTCAATAACACACATTGAATAGACCCCATCACTACAAGAAACTTTTTGAATACCAAGAACCATACTTTGAGTGCGCAATTTCTACAAATATCTATAGTTTAAATGTCCAAAGCACTCATGCTAATGCCTACTTAAATAATTAGAATGAGAAATGAAAGAGGAAGTAGAGGTAGGCTAAAAAATAGCAAACTTATACATTATGGAAATGTTATCAACATTTATATTGGAAAAAACAAATCCTAAATCATGTAATTCATCAATGACTACCTCATTTATAGAAAACTTTATTGATTTCACATCACTGTCCAATGATAGATCTAACATAAGGATAATATATTCATAGATATGTCAAGAATAAGGAGTACATTATTAATACATCCATCAACAAAATACACAGTGCATGATCGTATGACATCAAGTTGAGTAGAGTATCCAACTACATTTATGAGCTATTGTTATGGGATGTAGAGGGAAGAAAGACATGATAATGAGTCATATGATGAGATGCACCTGAATGAAGTATCTAGCTATCTATATAGGGATTGATATAATAAATAACTCCCTTTATCTTTCAAAATTCTATGTTATTTTATGTCTTCATCTAAGGTTTCCATTTCTCCCAAACCCTTTTTTTGATATGCCCAGGTTTTCCACAAAAATTGCATGGTTCACTTGACCTATTTGTATTATTCCTTGTCTTGGAGGAAGACTTAGTTGATTTGGAAGTTGGAGGGAAATATTATGTATTCTATTGAAACTTGTCAGGTAGTACCATGGGCTTGATAATAATCATCCTTGTATTTGAACCAAACTTTTTACTTAACTTTGGAGGTATGAGCAATAAGATCCTAATTCATTGAGCTATAAAGAGCACCTAAAAACTTAATATCATATTGTTCTCATGTAAGGAAATCAAAAGATGTCTCAAAAGTGGAAATTTTAGATGTATATCAAAGTGCATACATAGTAGAATAGAATGTATATTAAAAGACCTAATAAATACCCTTTAGCTTTGATCAAATCAAGAAGATAGTATTATCTTTTGATCTCCTTTTTCCACATCCTTTTAGATATGCCAACAATAGCCTAAATTTATCAAGGTAATCCTCAATAGAGGTATGCCCATTAGATACCAATGCTAATAACTCTACTTCCAACTCTAAAACATGGAATTCATTGACATTTCCAAATGAGGGAAAATTGTTCCATATTTGTTTTGGAGTTGTACGTCCATCAATATAGAACATGTTATCTTAAACAACATGATGGAACAACATGCTATCTTAAACATGTAGTCTAATCAATGCCTTGACTTCATCTTGCTTGTTTCCATAGAATGTTTTTTCAATTTATTTCATAGACATTGGATTATTCTTGGATATCTACCAAATTCCTTTAGATTATGATAGTTGTTGCATTTTAAATTTCCAATTGTAATAATTATGGGGATTTTGAATCTCTATGGTCCTTGACACCACAATGTTATAAACAAAACTTGGTCCAAATATAGCTTACAACCAATACACACTTTAATGGACTTTTCCCAAAAAATTCCTTACATAATGAATGTGTACCAAAAAAAACAAAATCCCAACAAAACACTTTTGAATTAGAAATTTTTTTTTAATATTTTAACTAACTCCTTTTTCCTAATAAAATATTCTCTCCCCCAAAAATATTTAGGTGTGCCACTCAGAAAATTGTAAATGACCAAAAGAGAAAGGTATTTCCACCAAATTTTTAATAAAATGCCTGAACAAAATATTATGTTATTATTAGCTCAAAATTTAAAAGAATCTCAAAGTGAAATCATAACCACACCTTTAAAGAATCCCTTGTTTAGTGGAATTGGGGTGGGAACTACCATGATTAAAGGGACTTGTGATTTGAATTAAGAAACCCTTGAATCAACCAAAGAATAAATGATGTTAGAAACCTTATATGGCTCCTAAAATATAACTTTAACTTCTTCTTTTCTTTATTGTCTAACAATATTTGAAAAACAAAATCATCAGGAGATAATATCACTGGAATAGATATTTGGCTCAATTCTTAATTTCATATCCAACTCATTTCCAAAACATCCTCCCCATAACCCACCGTTGTTGGTGTGTCAGAATAATTTGTCCTTATAGGATTAAAAAAATACAAATCCTACCATTGTTGTGGCTAGACATAGAATTCCTTATGGGCTTGATGTAATCTAGGATTCACCAAGGCCGGGAAACCATGGAGGACAAGGAACTTGGGATCATGGACTGGTATATAAATGAAATAGAATAGGAATATGAATGCACCTCAGATGCAATGATGTGCACATCCTCCACCTGCATGCCAAAAACTATAAGATAGATGTAGAAATTTAGGCCTATAGAAGTCCATAAAAGGAGTAGTAGTGTGGTGTGGTGCCACTAAGATCTGAAATAATGGATCAAAATTGAGATGTCATTGGAAAGAAAGTGTAGTTAAATAAATTTCTCAAAAATAAATATAGATCCCTTGCCTCAGAGATCAAACTTAGATCTAGTAAGGCTAGATTCAATCTAATCAACTATCTAAAAAAAAAATGAGAAGAAATTGCAAATTTGCTATAATACCATGTAGATGTAAAATAAAACACTAAAAAATGATACTACCAAACCAAAAAACTTATATAATATTAAAAAAAATAGAAAAATAATTTTGTTCATTATTTGAAAATGTACAATACATCAATCCTATTTAGAGTATCTAGTAATAACAAAAATATAAACATTACAACTAAATAAATAAGATTACTACATAAAGTTACAAATTTCAATGTTATTTTGCATTAAAATTCTAACCCGTAAAACATTTATATTAAACTAATATAAATTAAAAATATCATTTTAATAAATCTAAATTATATTATTATTATTT
>APFE031055872.1:0-11373 GCA_000404065.3 Pinus taeda | reverse complement strand
TAGGTTTAGTGCTTTAATAACAATTGAAAATGCTTTAAAACGTTTTTAAAATGCTTTAAAAACAATTTAAAATGATTTAAAATGTATTAGAAACAGTTTTTAAATGCTTTAACAACCATTGAAAATGCTTTAAAAACAATTGAAAATGATTTTAAAATAGTTTACAATGCTTTAAAAACAAATTAAAATACTTTACAAACAATTTAAATTGTTTTAAGAACAATTGAAAATCCTTTAAAACCCTTTTAAAACGTTTTAAAAACAATTTTAAATGCTTCAAGAACAATTTAAAATGCTTAAAAACAATTAATAATGCTTTAAAAATAGTTTACAATGCTTTAAAAACAAATTAAAATACTTCAAAAATAATTTAGATTGCTTTAAGAACAATTTTGAATGATTTTCAAATGCTTTAAAATCAATTTAAATTGATTTAAAATGCTTTAAAAATAAGTTAAAGTGCTTTAGAAACAACTTAAAATGCTTTAAAAACAATTTTAAATGATTTTGAAATGTTTTAAAATACTTAAAAATGCTTTAAAAACATCTTAAAATGTTTTAAAATTCTTTAAAAACCTTGTAAAATGTTTTAATAATAATTTAAAATTCTTTAAAAACAATTTAAAATGCTTTAAAAACAATTATTAGAAATGCTTTTAAATGCTTTTAAAATGTTTTTAAAATGTCTTAAAATGGTTTCAGAATAATTTAAAATGCTTTAACGACATTTTTAAATGCTTTGAAAATAGTCTTAAATACTTTAAAAACCATTTTAGACACTTTAAAATGGTTTGAAAACAATTTTAAAAGCTTTAACGTGCTTTAAAATGTTTTTAAAATACTTTAAAAACAATTGAAAATGCTTTAAACATAGTTTAAAATAGTTCAAAATAATTTAAAAACAATTTTAAATGCTTTTAAAATGATTTAACAACAATTTAAAACGTTTTAACGTACTTTAAAATGCTTTAAAAACAATTTAAAATACTTAAAAAACAATTTAAAATGTTTTAAATACGGTTCACAATGCTTTAGAAACAATTTACAAATAATTTAAATTGCTTTAAGAACAATTTTAAATGATTTTAAAATAATTTAAAATGCTTTAAAAACAGTTCAAAATGCTTTAAGAACAGTTCAAAAAGCTTTAAAAACAATTTAAAATGCTTTAATAACAGTTTTAAATGCTTTAAAAATAGGTTACAATTTAAAATAGTTTAAAAATAATTTAAATTGCTTTAAGAACAATTTAAAATGATTTTAAATTTTTTTAAAACAATTTAAAATGTCTTACAAAAAATTAAAAAATGCTTTAAAAATAGGTTTAGTGCTTTAATAACAACTGAAAATGCTTTAAAACGCTTTTAAAACGCTTTAAAAACAATTTAAAATGCTTTAAAAACAATTGAAAATGATTTAAAAATAGTTTACAATGCTTTAAAAACAAATTAAAATACTTTACAAACAATTTAAATTGTTTAAAGAACAATTTTGAACGATTTTAAAATGCTTTAAAAGCAATTTAAATTGATTTAAAATGCTTTAAAAATAAGTTAAAGTGCTTTACAAACAATTTAAAATGCGTTAAGAACACTTTAAAATAAGTTCAAAATATTTTTAAAATGCTTTAAAAAACATCTTAAAATGTTCTAAAAAAATGTTTTAAAATGCTTTTAAAAACTTCTAAAATGTTTTAATAATAATTTAAAATTCTTTAAAAACAATTTAAAATGCTTTAAAAACAATTAGAAATGCTTTAAAAATGGTTTTAAAATCTTTTTAAAACATCTGGTTTCAAAATAATTTAAAATGTTTTAAAGACATTCTTAAATGCTTTGAAAATAGTTTTAAATACTTTAAAAACCATTTTAGACGATTTAAAATGAATTTAAAATGCTTTAAAAATAATTTTAAAAGTTTTAAGGTGCTTCAAAAATAATTTTAAAAGCTTTAAGGTGCTTTAAAATGTTTTTTTTAAATGCTTTAAAAACAATCTAAAATGGTTTTGAAAGAATTTAAAATGATTTAAACATAGTTTAAACTAGTTCAAAATAATTTAAAAACAATTTAAAACACTTTCAAATGCTTTAAAAACAATCCTAAAATGCTTTAACAACAATCTAAAACGCTTTAAAATACTTTAAAATGTTTTAAAATGCTCTCAAAACAATTTAAGAAACTTTAAAAACAATTTAAAATGTTTTAAAAACAGTTCATAATGCTTTAAAAACAATTTACAAATAATTTAAATTGCTTTAAGAACAACCTCAATTGCTTTAAGAACAACCTAAATTGTTTTAAGAACAATTTTAAATGATTTAAAATGTTTTAAAAACAATTTAAAACGCTTCAAAAACAATTTAAAATGTTTTAAAAACAATTTAAAATGCTTCAAAAACAATTTAAAATGTTTTAAAAATAGTTTTCAATGCTTTAAAAACAATTTAAAATACTTTTAAAATATTTCAAATTACTTTAAGAACAATTATAAATTATTTTAAAATGTTTTAAAAACAATTTAAAATGCTTTAAGAACAGTTCAAAATGCTTGAAAAACAATTTAAAATGCTTTAATAACGGTTTAAAATGCTTTAAAAATAGGTTACAATGCATTGACAACAATTTAAAATACTTTAAAAATAATTTAAATTCCTTTAAGAACAATTTAAAATTATTTTAAATTCTTTAAAAACAATTTTAAATGTTTTAGAAAAAAATTTAAATTCTTTAAAAATAAGTTTAGTGCTTTAATAACAATTGAAAATGCTTTAAAACCCTTTTAAAATGCTTTAAAAACAATTTAAAATGCTTTAAAAACAATTTAAAATGCTTTCAAAATAGTTTACAATGCTTTAAAAACAAATTAAAATACTATACAAATAATTTAAATTGTTTAAAGAACAATTTTGAACGATTTTAAAATGCTTTAAAAGCAATTTATATTGATTTAAAATGCTTCAAAAATAAGTTAAAGTGCTTTAGAAACAATTTAAAATGTGTTAAGAACAATTTAAAATAATTTTAAAACGTTTTAAAAATGCTTTAAAAAACCTCTTAAAATGTTCTAAAAAGAAGTTTTAAAATGCTTTAAAAACCTTTTAAAATGTTTTAATAATAATTTAAAATTCTTTAAAAACAATTTAAAATGCTTTAAAAATGGTTTCAAAATCCATTTAAAACATCTTAAAATGGTTTCAAAATAATTTAAAATGTTTTAAACACATTTTTAAATGCTTTGAAAATAGTTTTAAATACTTTAAAAGCCATTTCAGATGCTTTAAAATGAATTTAAAATGCTTTAAAAACAATTTTAAAAGCTTTAAGGTGCTTTAAAAAAAAATTAAAATGCTTTAAGGACAATTTTAAAATTCTTTAAAAACAATTTAAAGTGGTTTGAAACAATTTAAAATGATTTAAACATAGTTTAAAATAGTTCAAAGTAATTTAAAAACAATTTAAAACACTTTCAAATGCTTTAAAAACGATTTTAAAATGCTTTAACAACAATCTAAAATGCTTTAAAGTACTTTAAAATGTTTTAAAATGCTCTCAAAACAATTTAAAATACATTAAAAACAATCTAAAATGTTTTAAAAACGGTTCACAATGCTTTAAAAACAATTTACAAATAATTTAAATTGTTTTAAGAACAACCTAAATTGTTTTAAGAACAATTTTAAATGATTTAAAATGTTTTAAAAATAATTTAAAACACTTCAAAAACAATTTAAAATGTTTTAAAAATAGTTTACAATGCCTTAAAACAATTTGAAATACTTTCAAAATATTTCAAATTACTTTAAGAACAATTATAAATTATTTTACAATTTTTTAAAAACAATTTAAATGTTTTAAAAACAATTTAAAATGTTTTAAGAACAATTTAAAATGCTTTAAAAACAATTTTAAATGCTTAAAAAAAAACTTTATATTTTTTTAAAAACAATTCAAAATGCTTTAAAAACAATTTAAAATGTTTTAATAACAATTTAGAATGCTGATGACAGGCTCAACCAAGCCTGCAAACCCAGGATTCTTTCTTTCTGCTAATAACCATACATATTAGCTTTCACCAAGCGAAAAAAAATCAAATTCAATTCACCTTTCAAAATAACGCAACATTCACAACAATTACAATCGAGCTGACATCTGAATTTTTTTCACTTCAAAATACCCTTATGTTTGGAACACGCAACGATGTCAACAAGTGTCCGTTCCAACTGCATGTACCCCATGCATGCACGACTTTCGGCAATGGAACACAGTTCATATATATATATGACAGCGCTGTGCTCCTGCTCATCCACGCGCACAAGCACCAATTGTAAACTATGCCCACAACAAACTCATTTCAATCCGCCCGACAGCTATGCTAGTTTTCATATGGCCATCAACATAATATGATTTATGCGCACATCATTTAAATCAACCCCACGTTCATGCTATATAACATTACCAAATCAGCCTTGTATTGAATTATAGTGACAGCGTATTGAAACGTACGCGGACAGCGCACTGTATATGGCTTGACTTAAGGCAAATTACAACATGCATATAAATAAAGAACAGTCTACGCACCGCAAGTTTTTAAACCACATCCAAATGCCAGGAGTGTGCGCACAGCTGGGTTAAAGCACCTCCAAATATTTGTTTATTCAACCATAAAAATTATCAACACAACTCAATTATCACATCTACTTAATTGTGCGTATTCACATCCAGTTAAACGTTCGAATTCATAAATTTAACAATGGTTCAATTATAATTGTTGAGCGTATATTACCATAAATCCTTTCTTCATAAATTTAACAATGGCACGGACCATGGACTTCAGGAAACCAACAAACAATTTCTCAATCAACCATTATGTACAAACTGGAATAAAATAAGAACTTACAAACTTGTGTTGGCCAGATAAGCAGAATTTATGGCCCTTACAACTTCCTGAAGGTTCAGAGACTTCTCACACTCTATCTCTTTGTTTGATCCTCAGTGCCTCAGCATTTCTATTTTATAAAAACTAAGCATGATCTAGAATCACCCAAGTAAAACCTCTAAGTGTCTACATGCAATGCATACACAGGGTAAAAAGCATCTATAGGCTTTTCCCCATCTTTTTCCCTGTTCTAAAATAGAAAAGCCTTCCTTATCCCCATCTATTACTTTTATGCCTAAAACACTCCGTATTTTATAACAAAATACTTAAAATAATCACACCCCTTCTTTATTCTATATTTACAAATGGAAATGGGCTTGATGTTCCTGCATCATACGCCCAACCTTAAAACTAATCATGATCTCCTGATCATGTGCCTGGATCCCATACTTTGTTCTACAACCGTCCAAATGCTTTATTCCTGTGCTGCCGCTGCATTTCTGTTGTCCTTTCCTCCATCTTCTTCTTTCTGTCAATCAGGTTCATGTTCTGATTGATCCTGCTTGCTGTTATTTCTATTTTCCTCCAATTTGATTGCTGCATCATCAGCTGCCATATTTCTTCAATTTCTATGTCTAGCTTGCTGTTGCTGTTCCCAATTTTTGTTAATTCAAATGCCGCCATAGATGTTGCTACCTCCCAAACTTTTTGTCCCTCTGCAACATACTTTGGCTCATCACCTGTAAACACAATCAAATTGTTAGCATTAAAATCACAAGACCCACTGGTCTCAATTGTCGCTTCAGTCACTAATTTCTTTTTCTGCAGCTCCAAGTCTTTTTCAGGATCCAAAAAATTTTCACTCGCTTTCTCCTCAGCTTTCTCTGGCAATATTTCAGCATGTTGATTTGTATTTACCATGAGATTGTCAGCTAGTCTCACCTTCCTACTGTCCTCTGCTTCCATGGCAATTTCCTGTACTTGTTCATTGTATTGAACTCTTCCATCTGCTTCATTTTCCCTGTCATATCCTGGATTCTCCAACCAGTATTCCAGCAGTGCAATTTCTTTGTAGCATTGTTGCAGCATCACATCATCATTTATAGTCCCATTTATCTTGGCATCCTCTTTCTTATGTCCTCTACTGTGGATTTTTGCTGAACCTCTGCTATGACTATTTGTAGTCATCTTCTTCTCGTTCTTTCTTCACGAGCTCCTTTGCAACAAGCCTCTGCAATAGCTAGTCCTTCTGGCTGCAATCCTACCTCACTAAGCCCTCCTCACTTAGTCTTTTGGTAAGCACGGGTTCTCCGTCTGGAACCTCTTCCTGAGCAACACCTTTGCTCCTTCTAGGCTTTTGCAATCTCCCACGCTCTCCCGAGAACACTTTAGTTGTTTTCTCTACCCAATTCCTTATTGGATTCTTCAGGTTCAGTGCCACTCCTCTGCAACCATAAAATTCAAATCAGAAAAATAACCTCACCTCTAAGATCTTGTCTGATCTTGTCTTCTTCCCACTGCTGCAATCTTCTTCACTTGTGCATGCTGCATATCAGATCTGCTATTCACCACACTTCAAAAAAAAAAAAAACACACTTCAATCATCAAATGTACAAAAAAAAACTTCTTTAAGAAAACAATCCCGCTCTGATACCACTTGATGACAAGCTCAACCAAGCCTACAAACCCAGGATTCTTTCTTTCTGCTAATAACCATACATATTAGCTTTCACCAAGCGAAAAAAATCAAATTCAATTCACCTTTCAAAATAACGCAACATTCACAGCAATTACAATCGAGCTGACATGTGAATTTTTTTCACTTCAAAATACCCTTATGTTTGGAACACGCAACGATGTCAACAAGTGTCCGTTCCAACTGCATGTACCCCATGCATGCACGGCTTTCGGCAATGGAACACAGTTCATATATATATATGACAGCGCTGTGCTCCTGCTCATCCACGCGCACAGGCACCAATTGTAAACTACGCCCACAGCAAACTCATTTCAATCCACCCGACAGCTATGCTAGTTTTCATATGGCCATCAACATAATATGATTTATGCGCACAGCATTTAAATCAACCCCACGTTCACACTATATAACATTGCCAAATCAATCTTGTATTGAATTATAGTGACAGCGTATTGAAACGTACACGGACAGCGCACTGTATATGGCTTGGCTTAAGGCAAATTACAGCATGCATATAAATAAAGAACAGTCTACGCACCGCAAGTTTTTAAACCACATCCAAATGCCAGGAGTGTGCACACAGCTGGGTTAAAGCACCTCCAAATCTTTGTTTATTCAACCATAAAAATTATCAACACAACTCAATTATCACATCTACTTAACTGTGCGTATTCACATCCAGTTAAACGTGCGAATTCATAAATTTAACAATGGTTCAATTATAATTGCTGAGCGTATATTACCATAAATCCTTTCTTCATAAATTTAACAATGGCACGGGCCATGGACTTCAGGAAACCAGTAAACAATTTCTCAATCAACCATTATGTACAAACTGGAATAAAATAAGAACTTACAAACTTGTGTTGGCGAGATAAGCAGAATTTATGGCCCTTACAACTGCCTGAAGGTTCAGAGACCTCTCACACTCTATCTCTCTGCCTGAAGGTTCAGAGACCTCTCACACTCTATCTCTCTGTCTGATCCTCAATGCCTCAGCATTCCTATTTTATAAAAACTAAGCATGATCTAGAATCACCCAAGTAAAAGCTCTAAGTGTCTACATGCAATGCATACACAGGGTAAAAAGCATCTAGAGGCTTTTTCCCATCTTTTTCCCTGTTCTAAAATAGAAAAGCCTTCCTTATCCCCATCTATTGCTGTTATGCCTAAAACACTCTGTATTTTATAACAAAATACTTAAAATAATCACACCCCTTCTTTATTCTATATTTACAAATGGAAACGGGCTTGATGCTCTTGAATCAAATGCTTTAAAAACAATTTAAAATACTTTAAAAATAATTCAAATTGCTTTATGAACAATTTAAAATGATTTTAAAATTCTTTAAAAACAATTTAAAATGTTTTAGAAACATTTTAAAACGCTTTAAAAATAAGTTTAAGTGCTTTAAGAACAATTGAAAATCATTTAAAACCCTTTTAAAACGTTTTAAAAACAATTTTAAATGCTTCAATAACAATTTAAAATTCTTAAAAACAATTAATAATGCTTTAAAAATAGTTTACAATGCTTTAAAAACAAATTAAAATACTTCAAAAATAATTTAGATTGCTTTAAGAACAATTTTGAAGGATTTTCAAATGCGTTAAAATCAATTTAAATTGATTTAAAATGCTTTAAAAATAAGTTAAAGTGCTTTAGAAACAACTTAAAATGCTTTAAAAACAATTATAAATGATTTTGAAATGTTTTAAAAACAATTAAAAATGTTTTAAAATACTTAAAAATGCTTTAAAAACATCTTAAAATATTTTAAAAGTCTTTAAAAACCTTGTAAAATGTTTTAATAATAATTTAAAATTCTTTAAAAACAATTTAAAATGCTTTAAAAACAATTAGAAATGCTCTAAAATGCTTTTAAAATCTTTTTAAAATGTCTTAAAATGGTTTCAGAATAATTTAAAATGCTTTAACGACATTTTTAAATGCTTTGAAAATAGTCTTAAATACATTAAAAACCATTTTATACACTTTAAAATGAATTTAAAATGGTTTGAAAACAAGTTTAAAAGCTTTAACGTGCTTTAAAATGTTTTTAAAATGCTTTTAAAACAATTTAAATTTTTTTAAAAACAATTTAAAATGCTTTAAACATAGTTTAAAATAGTTCAAAATAATTTAAAAACAATTTAAAATGCTTTTAAAATGATTTAACAACAATTTAAAAACATTTTAACGTACATTAAAATGCTTTCAAAACAATTTAAAATACTTAAAAAACAATTTAAAATGTTTTAAATACGATTCACAATGCTTTAGAAACAATTTACAAATAATTTAAATTGCTTTAAGAACAATTTTAAATGATTTTAAAATAATTTAAAATGCTTTAAACATAGTTTAAAATAGTTCAAAATAATTTAAAAAACAATTTTAAATGATTTTAAAATGATTTAACAACAATTTAAAACGTTTTAACGTACTTTAAAATGATTTCAAAACAATTTAAAATACTTAAAAAAAAATTAAGATGTTTTAAATACGGTTCACAATGCTTTAGAAACAATTTACAAATAATTTAAATTGCTTTAAGAACAATTTTAAATGATTTTAAATAATTTTAAATGTTTTAAAAACAATTTAAAATGCTTTAAGAACAGTTCAAAATGCTTTAAAAACAATTTAAAATGCTTTAATAATAGTTTAAAATGCTTTAAAAATAGGTTACAATGCATTAACAACAACTTAAAATACTTTAAAAATAATTTAAATTGCTTTAAGAACAATTTAAAATGATTTTAAATTCTTTAAAAACAATTTAAAATGTTTTACAAAAATTTTAAAAATAGGTTTAGTGCTTTAATAACAATTGAAAATGCTTTAAAACGTTTTTAAAATGCTTTAAAAACAATTTAAAATGATTTAAAATGTATTAGAAACAGTTTTTAAATGCTTTAACAACCATTGAAAATGCTTTAAAAACAATTGAAAATGATTTTAAAATAGTTTACAATGCTTTAAAAACAAATTAAAATACTTTACAAACAATTTAAATTGTTTTAAGAACAATTGAAAATCCTTTAAAACCCTTTTAAAACGTTTTAAAAACAATTTTAAATGCTTCAAGAACAATTTAAAATGCTTAAAAACAATTAATAATGCTTTAAAAATAGTTTACAATGCTTTAAAAACAAATTAAAATACTTCAAAAATAATTTAGATTGCTTTAAGAACAATTTTGAATGATTTTCAAATGATTTAAAATCAATTTAAATTTATTTAAAATGCTTTAAAAATAAGTTAAAGTGTGTTAGAAACAACTTAAAATGCTTTAAAAACAATTTTAAATGATTTTGAAATGTTTTAAAAACAAATTACAAATGTTTTAAAATACTTAAAAATGCTTTTAAAACATCTTAAAATGTTTTAGAAGTCTTTAAAAACCTTGTAAAATGTTTTAATAATAATTTAAAATTCTTTAAAAACAATTTAAAATGCTTTTAAAGCAATTAGAAATGCTCTAAAATGCTTTTAAAATCTTTTTAAAATGTCTTAAAATGGTTTCAGAATATTTTAAAATGCTTTAGCGACATTTTAAAATGCTTTGAAAATAGTCTTAAATACTTTAAAAACCATTTTTTACAACTTTAAAATGAATTTAAAAATGGTTTGAAAAACCAATTTTTAAAAGCTTTAACGTCTTAAAATGTTTTAAAATGCTTTAAAAACAATTTAAATTTTTTTTTTAAAAACAATTTAAAATGCTTTAAACATAGTTTAAAATAGTTCAAAATAATTTAAAAACAATTTTAAATGCTTTTAAAATGATTTAACAACCATTTAAAAACGTTTTAACGTACTTTAAAATGCTTTCAAAACAATTTAAAATACTTAAAAAAACAATTTAAAATGTTTTAAATATGGTTCACAATGCTTTAGAAACAATTTACAAATAATTTAAATTGCTTTAAGAACAATTTTAAGTGATTTTAAAATAATTTAAAATGCTTTAAGAACAGTTCAAAATGCTTAAAAAACAATTTAAAATGCTTTAATAACAGTTTAAAATGCTTTAAAAATAGGTTACAATGCATTGACAACAACTTAAAATACTTTAAAGATAATTTAAATTGCTTTAAGAACAATTTAAAATGATTTCAAATTCTTTAAAAACAATTTAAAATCTTTTAGAAAAATTTTTAAATGCTTTAAAAATAAGTTTAGTGCTTTAATAACAATTGAAAATGCTTTAAAACCCTTTTAAAATGCTTTAAAAACAATTCAAAATGATTTAAAATGTATTAAAAACAATTTTAAATGCTTTAACAACAATTTGAAATGCTTTAAAAACGATTTAAAAAGCTTTAAAAATAGTTTACAGTGCTTTAAAAATAAATTAAAATACTTTACAAATAATTTAAATTGTTTGAAGAACAATTTTGAACGATTTTAAAATGAGTTTAGACTTCTGTGATCCATAATCTTGTTTAAGAGAATAATTTTGGCAAAATCACATAAGAAACCATTTGTCGACGCGTTTCGAACCAACTAGTGTGGTTCATCGTCAGGACAAGTTGAAGATCCAATCTGAGCGATGCAATAAATAGGGACAGCAGGCTATTCCAACAGCTATTTTGACAAGTAACGGTTAATGGGACCTCTAATAGCTATATTCTCATTATTCCTATATTTATTAATAAAATTCATTATTTTATTTTAAATATTTAAAAATCAGATATTATTTCTAATAAAGAAACTAATCTAATACCATTATGTTAATTATTAATAAAAATATCAAAATATGCCCTTATATAGGGGTAAAAATGGTGAAAA
>APFE031055870.1:33900-63009 GCA_000404065.3 Pinus taeda | reverse complement strand
CTTTTATTAATAAATTGCCTGTAGTAGCCACGTTGGCACAGGCTGTGGATTGTTTCCCTCTCTGAGGGTTTTAACCACATCAAAATACTGGTGTATTGATCTGTGATCTGTTTGTGAGCAGTGTCCTTTTGGTGTTCTTTCTGAGGAACTTACCCTGTAAATTCCTACAAAAAGACATACAAGAAACATAATTTCTATCAAGAACGAGAGCTAGAATACTTCAATTAGGATTTCTGTAATAAATTTTTTACAAAGTGACAGGGTTTTGGCATCAAAAGCAAACCCTTTGAAAATTACAAATAAAACAATATATAGAATAAATCTCTCCTAAACTATTACAATATTTCTAGAATAAAATCCTAAACTATACACTAAAAATAAAACAATCTCTAGATAGTTTGTAGGAAATTTGGAACTATTGGAAAATATTTAGCTTCCAATTTGGGAAATGGATTCTTTGACTGCTCCTTTGTTTGCTTGAGATTTGGAATTATGTTGACGCTTTTCTCTCAAATCTAAAACAAGAAACTATTTCTCAAAAATTCTACCATATATTGATTCTTCTACCTAGAAATATGGGGTTTTCATAGTTGTCTCTTCAAAAGATGCTAAATGTCCTCTATCCTTTAACTGTCAATGATTATGTGACTTAAACTCAACCATCTGGAAGGGATTTTCCAAGCATTTTTAAGATGTTTTCTTGATAAAAATTTACTGAATAATCAATTATCACTGGGACTTATCCTCACACCAAATAGGAAATCCTTTGTAGACTCTTGAAAATGTAGAAGAAAATTTGTGAACAACAAAGGCCCCTTTGATTAATTTTGAAACAATCCATCGTCATTTTGATAAGTCAAAACCACAAGTGGATTTCAAGGGGACCCCTTGGTAGTATGTAGTTTCAAGTCAGGGTGATGCAAAATTCATCACAACTTGCCACATATACGAAGATGGTTTCATGAAAACCACTTTTAGGATCCCCTCCTCTTTGTTGAACTTTGGAAAACACGGTGGGTTTGAAATGAATGATGGTCATTGATCTATGAGCCTTAGACCTTGAGGCTTAGGTAGAAACTATATAATCAGGGCCAGGGGACCCAAGACCAAAACCATTTTGGGGCTTAAACCCTTTGGCTAGAAAAGGGGGTCGATTCTTCAAAGTATAACATTACAATGGTCCTTTGAAATAATACTTCGGGACTAAGTCATAAAGGGGGCTGATAATTTAAAAATATTAAGCTACATTGGACCACATAATATGCGCTTGGGCCTTTACAATATCACGACTTCGCAATCAATAATTTTATAATGTAGCACTTCGTTGCACCCTCTAGGACTTGCGATCACTTATCACCTTCTGTGTTTAGCCCTAGTCCTTTGCCTCTTCATGTGACCACAATTAAGCCTTCATATTGGAGCTCCTTTTCTCAAAAATCTACAATTGGAACTTGTAAAGTGTCATAAGTTACAAAATGCTGATATGATTCAACCTCTAACTTGCGAACTCTGATAAGTGACATCATCACTTCCACGTCACTACCACGACTCACCTTGTGAGTGGTGACACATGTCACTCTTTTTTGACCCTTTGTGACCCCTGAAAATGTCAAATCTTCCTGCCATGTGTCCACCATACTGCCATGTCATGATGACATCAGCCACCATGTGGCCTTTATCGGAACTAATTGTTGACTACCACACATCCCTTATCAGATCTAATAATTGTTTGCCGCATGTCTCTTATTGGACCCAATCACTAATTGACACGCATCCCTTTAGGAGGAGAGAGAAAAGGCTTGACTATGCTATGTTTTACGATGAATTTACTTTATAAATGTATTTCAGCATTTCCCAGGGGTTTAACATTAAAATCATATTTCCTGACAATTTAAAACATATTGCAACATTTCTCTAATTCACAATAATGGCATTTTGCAACATTTCTCTGATTGCTATATGCGATGACCCTTTAGACCTCTAATCACCGATTGTTGATTGTCCTAGACTTTTCATCGCCGATTTCTGATATCGGTGATCATTGATTAGCGATGTGCTCTAATTTACACTGATGTTGCCCCTCCAAACCTCCAATACGTGGAATCCCGGACTCAACGCTTAGCCTTTTTCTTTTGTTTTTGGGATTTTGAAGAGTGAACTTCAACTTGATCTATCATTTGATCCCAGAGTCCATTTGGGGAGTTCTATATCCCATTGGAAATTTTCTTTAGAGAAATTTATAATGGAGAGGGTATGATGAAGCTTTGAGTCCTTTCGATTCTTAAAAGATGACCTCAAACTTTCCTATCTTATTTACTCAGATTTCCAAAGAAAATTTATATACGCTTGAGGATTTAGCGATGAGGTAGACGGGCTAAAATAAAAACATTTTGTAACTTTCAAGGGTGTCCAAATAAGTTACAACAGATGGCATGACAAAATTTTTTAAGAAATAACAATGGGGCATAATTTCACCGTTATGCCCACTAGAGATTCAAACATCAAAATCATTTATTTTTCCATATCTCCAAAAATTCTTAGACAATCATTCCAAGATATTTGAGTCTCCGAAAGGCCTCCCACATATTCTTGAAATTATCATCATTTTATTCACTTGATGCCAGGAAGTGTTCCTCCAAACATCAAGCCTTATAGATATCCCTATGCCCAAAAGTTTGAAATTGAATGTATCATTGTAGAAATGGTAGAGTCCAGTATAATTCAACCAAGTCAAGGTTATTTCTCTACTCTTGTAGTATTGGTGCAAAAGAAGGATGGGTCATAGTGTATGTATCCATATTATAAGGAGCTCAACGAGATCACTATTAAAGACAAATTTCCCATTCCTATCATTGATGAATTGTTGTATGAATTACATGGATCAATCTACCTTGCCAAGTGGGATCTTCATTCAAGATATCATCAAATTGGAGTGAAGACTGAAGACATTCCGAAAACAACATTTAGAACTCATGAATGTCATTATGAATTTTTGGTCATGCCTTTTGGGCTTGCTAATTCACCTTCCACATTTGAAGGTTTGATTAATTCCATTTTCAAATTCTTCCTTAAAAAATTTGTGTTAGTATTTTTTAATGATATACTAATATACAACAAGTCTTGGAATGATCATGTTCAACAAGTTGACAAGGTGTTAAACTATTGGAGGAGAAACAATTATATGCAAAAACCTCCAATTGTTTCTTGAGAGTAGAGGAGGTGGAATATTTTTGTCATTTGTATCTCATGAGGATGTTAAGGTAGACCCTAATAAAATTAAATCCATTAAGGAATGGAAAACCCCCACAACCCTAAAGAATATTCGAGGATTTCTTGAGTTGACAGGATATTATCACAAGTTTGTTAATAATTATGGGAGAATATCAACACCTCTAACAACATTACTAAAGAAATATGCATTTTCTTGGACTCTTGAAGCAACTAAGGCCTTTAAACATCTTAAAGAGGCAATGTGACAAGAACCAATCTTAGCTAAACTAGACTTCACAAAAAAAATTATTGTGCAATGTGATGCCTTAGGAAATGGAATCAATGTTGTTTTAATGCAAAAAGGAAGACTAGTTACTTTTGAATGTCTTCAAATTAAAGGAAGGTATTTAAACAAACCTACTTATGAGAAGGAAATGTTGGAAATACTACATGCACTAAAGTAATGGTGGCCTTAACTAATGGTACGGCACTTAAAGGTAAAAATAGATTGCGATAGTATTATATAATTTTTGGGAGAAATATTATAATCAGAAGAGTAGCAAAAATGGATCACAAGTATGTTGGGTTATGAATTTGAAATCATATACAAAAAATGGAAGAAAAATGTTGTTGCAGATGCACTCTCAAGAAAGGATGAGGATGTGGAAGCATTTCTCTATGCCATGTCTATTATCCAACCTAGTTGGATAACTGAAGCAAGGGATGAATGAAATAATGATGAAGAGGTGTGGAAACTCATTCAAAATTTGCAGAAACATTCTAGTACATATTCTACATTTATCTGGAAAAATAGTTCATTATGGTACAAAGATCTCTTATATATCTTAAGAATTCCCAACTCAAACAAAATATTCTTTCGGAATTGCACAACACCCCCTTACGAGAACACTCGAGGTTTTAAAAAAATTACCACGGGGTTAAGAATGAATATTTTTGGGATGGCCTTAAATTTTATATTCAGAAGTTTGTGGCGGAATGTTTTGGTTTGCCAACAAAATAAAGTTGAAACAATTAAGACCCTGGGTTTTTAATAAAATTTGGCCATTCGAAAACAACGTTGGGAGGAGGTCTCAAATGGGTTTTATCACGGGTTTAACCAAGTATAAAGGAAAGAGTTTCATCATGGTGGTAGTTGATATACTTACCAAGTATGCATAGTTTTGTGCAATATCTCATCCTTTTAAAGCTAGTATAGTTTCTACCGCATTTATGGAAACAATTCAAAAGATACATGGAAACCCAAAGACTATTGTAAGTGACATAGATCCCATTTTCAATGGAAATTTTTGGATGTAATTATTTTCTTGTCTTGGTACTCAATTATCTCATAGTTCATCTTATCATCCTTAATCTGATGGATGAACTAAAATAGTGAAGAAATGTTTGGAATGATATCTTTATTGCTTTGTATATGATAAAGAAAACATAATGGGTCAATTGGTTACTTTTGGTTGAATGGTGGTATAACACTTCCTTCCATACTGCAGCAAAAATGACCCCATTTATGGAACTTTATGGATATCATCCACTATCCATCACATCATATTTAAGAAGAAATTCTAAGGTTCAAGCAGTGGAATATCACATCGAGCATAAAAAACAAGTTCTCCAACTCTTAAAGGATAACCTCACTCTGGTGTAGAGTCAAATGAAACAATAGGTAGATCAACATAATGGGAAATAAGTTTTGATGTAGGTGACTGGGTATTTTTACGGCTACAACCATACAAACAAGTGTCCCTTATGTGAGATAAGAAAGATAATAAATTATCACCTAAGTATTATGGTCCTTACAAAGTGTTTTAAAAGATTGGTACTATGGCATACAAATTGGAGCTACCTACATCTTCCTTTGTACACCTATTTTTCCATGTTTCATACTTAAAGAAGGTTATCGATAACAAGCTCCCAACTCAAAAAATATTCATAGAAATTGATGAAGAAGGAAAAATCATATTGGATCTTGAAAAAGAGATGGAAACAAGAACCTGACACAAATGAAATCAATCAATTTCACAGTATCTCATTAAATGGAAGAACTTGCCCAATGAAGATTTGACATGGGAGGATGAGAATTTTATATAGAAGCATCCAGAACTACTCAACTGTTGAGGACAATAATTTTTTGATGGAGAGGGGCATGTTAGGTCCCTATAGTAATAGTGTAGCTCCCTTATTGTTATTATTAGTGTATCCCCCTTATTGATATTATTGTGCCCATGTATCCCCCTATTGTTATAATTGTGCCCTTATGTTATTATTGTTATGTAGGCTATAATTATATTATGAACGCTTAGAATCCTATATATACCAAGGAGGTCTTTTCATTCATATCATTTAAGAATTTCTCATTTATGTGTTGTAAAGGAGGTTTCCCCCTCTAAGGGGCTATTCTTAAGTTATTTATCGATCTTTTCTTCTATTTTATGATTTGGTTGCATAACATAATGCACCAGGTAAAATTGTTGGAAAATAAATTTTTCGTATGTCATATGGAAGAGGTAAAGAAGCAATGTCTTCAGGGAAAATTTTGAGGATGGAAATTTATCTTAAAGTTTAGAAACCTTGGTGAATATGACTAGTCCATAATATGAAATGTATAAAATGTTTGGAGATATTTTTGTAAAAATATTCAAATTTATAATACTTTTATATAGTTTATATATAATTTTTGGGCGCTTTTTAAGGTAAAATAATTTCATTCTATAAAATTTGGGCGAATCATTTTTACAAAAAAATTGAAATTAGCAAATCATTTTTTTTGGAAAAAGTATAGAAAATTAGCCTGTGGGTGAATATTAGCATAATATAATTAGTGTATCTTAGATGAATGACCAAGGATATGATGTGATTTTCAAGGCTAGGAATTGTCAAATCAAGTTTGCAAGCACCTCTGAAGTAGTAGTTGAACTTATGAAAATAGATAGCAATATATATGCTTTGAAAGATAAAATAGAGAGGTGTTTCTTATCAAATAGTGATGAGAGATGGCTATGGCATAGGATACTCGGACATCTGAATTTTGATCGGATAGTCATGTTGGGGAAAACCAATGCACTCAAGGATTTGCCAAAGTTATGAAAGCTTGAGAATGCTATTTTCAATTCTTATCAGTTGGGTAAGCAAGCTCAAGTACCATTTAAGTCCAAGGAGAGCTCACCAACCAACCATTACAGTTAGTACATATGGATTTGTGTGGCCCAACAAGCATGGAGTCACCCACATGTAAATTGTATTTCATGCTTGCCATTAATGATTTCAGCAGAATAATGTGGGCTACATTTCTAAGAGAGAAGTCAAAAGCTTTTGTGAAGTTCAAGGACTTTAAAGTCATGGTTGATAGCGATAATTCTTATAAAATAAAGAGTATAAGATCTGAAAATGGAGGTGAGTTTACTTCAAAACAATTTTATGACTTTTAAAAGAAGAATGGTATTAAAAGGCAGTTGACAATAGCAAAGACTACACAAAAGAATAGTCTACTAAAGAGAGAAAACAAGTCAGTTCAACAACTAGCCAGAGCCATGAGTGGAGAAACAAATGGTCAGAAAAGATTTTGGGTTGAATCCATTCACACAACAATGGTGATACTCAACAAGGCACACTTCAGGAAAACCATCGATAATAATCCCTATGATCGTTGGTATGGAAGAGCTACAATAGTCAAACATTTTAGATTTTTTGGAAGAAAGTGCCACATCAAGAGGAATGATGAAAAAATTGGGGAGTTTGATGCAATGATTGATGAAGGTATTTTTCTTTGATATTCTCATAAGAGGAAGGGATATAGATGGTATAACAAGAATACCATGAATATTGTTGATTGTATTGATGTTAAATTGGATGAATATGTTGAATCTAAAATCAATCAACTAGTAAATGCCATCTCATGTGATCTAGTCAACAATGACGATAAGGTGGAAGAGCCACTTTTAGATAATGAAAATGAAGATCTAGCCAGTTCTCAAACCAAAGTTCCTTTGAGGTATGTGAAAAACCAAAACCCAGCTAATCAAATTGTTGGTGATTTAAACCAAGGTGTACATAATAGAAAGAAGTTGCTAAATCCCTTTACTCAAGTTCATGTAGCTCTATTATCAATGGAGGAAACCAAGGATGTTGCAAAAGAAAGCGAAGATGATAATTGGTTAAAATACATGCATGAAGAATTAAACTAGATAGAGAAAAATATGACTTAAGAGCTTGTTCCTAGACCAGCAAACAAGGATATCATTGGCATGAAGTGGGTCTTAAGGAATAAGTTGAAGGAACATGGAGAAGTGGTTAGAAACAAGGAAATATTAGTGTGCAAAGTCTATTCTCAAATCGAAGGTTTGGATTTTGATGAAACTTGTTCTCTTCTTGTTGGATTAAAATATATTGGAATGCTTTTGACATTTGTTTGTTTCAAGAAGTTCCAAATATATCAAATGGATGTCATATCTACTTTTCTAAATGGAGAGTTGTAGGAAGAAGTTTACATAGAATGACTAGATGGTTTTCAGCTACCAGGTCATCCAGATTACATTTGGAAGTTAAAGAAGGCCTCGTATGGTCTCAAGAGAGCCCCACAGGCTTGGTATTCCAAGTTGGAAAATCACTTTCTCAAGTGTGGTTTCAAAAGAGGCGCAACTGATAGAAATTTGTATCTTAAATATAATGATGTAAAATTAATAGTGATAGTTGTCTATGTTGATGATATTATTGCAACAACCTCGAGTTAAAGTTTCATTTAATAAAGTATAATAAAGGGAAAATATGATGAAGGTCGTGTGACACATATTCCAAGTTAACTGCCGGGGAAAACATCGCATTGGGAGTCACTTGTGGCTTATTTATGGATATGGAAATTGGCAAAGACATTGGGAAAGGAAAAGAGGCAATAATTTTCATTTAATTAAACAAAAGAAAAAGGAAAAGGGAAAGGAAGAGACTAGACATAAATTATAAAAAAGGTACTTGAGGAACAATTGATAGCTTTTTCCCATCTTTGGAGTAGGTGTAGCAAAGGTAATAGAAAAATCACTTGGACAAGTAAGAAAATGAAATAAAAGGAAGGAAAAGGAAAAAGAAAAGGAAAGCAAGGGAGTACAAGGAGAAGGTTGGATAAATAGATTCAACAAGAGGATATTGTAGGTAACATGTTGCACGTGTGATTTCCTAGATTATGTGTGAATTCATGGTACATGCATTTGTTTATTTGGTTCATTTGTTTTCATTGGAATGGGTTTTTCCTAGTTTGATAGTGGTTTTAGCCTTACCTTTCCATTTCTTAGATATCCATGGTGTGATGGGATTCATTCTTAGTTTAGCTTTGGATTTTCGGAAGGTTTTGGAACTGGGTGAGGTGGTCTCAGGAAAATTCCCAAGGTTTGGTGGTTGAGATGGTTTTCTCTAGGAAGTCTTCAAAAGGTGGGTGGATATAGGAAAATTCCTCAGGGTATGGCAAAGATATTCAGAGGTATGGCTTTGTGATCTTGGGACCAGTTTAGGTGAGATAATAGTAGCTTGAGGGTGGATATGGTTTAACCTCTAGATTTATTGTTTAATTATGTATTGATTTATCCCATGATATCCCACATTCATGATTGGAATATGGTGCAGGGGTTATTGGATGAAAGAAAGATTTGGTTCAAACCAATCCATGGTTGGGTGGTACTTGGAAGTCCCTAATCTCGTTGGATTTTTCATATGTTAATAGGAGTTATTTTCCTACTATGATCTATGAGGATTTGTACTTGTTATTATGTGGATATTGTGGCTCCATTTTCATGGTTAATATTTTGGTTATATTATGGTTAGAAGCGTGGTTCTATTTTGTGTTCTAGTTATGGCTCTTGTTCATGATTTTATAAGTATTTAAACGGTTGATGAAATCATGGGCTAACTAGAATTATTACATCTACTTGAAAGGGAAATATACATTCTTGGTGATTCTTAGATGAAGTTCCAAAATTTAAGATTAGATATGCATTCATGAATGTAACTCCTATGTTTACCATGTGTTTGAAGAAATGTATAATGTATACTAGGACTCTAGGTCAATTTGTGGCTTCAAGTTTGAATGTTTGGCATTGTTGTCATGTAAATTATGATTCTGGAAAATTACAGGAAGTTCTCGGTAGTGGTTTGGAGGCTAGCCTAGAAAAGTGGCTCGGATCTGGGAACCGCTAGCACTGAATTAGTAGATTTGGGTCATAACCTGATGGAAGCAGGTCTATGCATGCAGTTGGAGGCTCACAATCGAATGCATGTTATGTTGTGGGTGTGCATTGGAAATTAAATTGCTTTCATTAAATCATCAACCAGGGATACTTGTAATTTTCTAATGATGCCAGCAAAATATATGCGGGAGTAGGCAATTGTCTCTAAGCTAAGAAAACTTGGTCATAATGAAATAAAATGCTTCATTGATCCATTTGGAGTGAGATCAATTCTCCTACGATCAACGTGACAAACTATTATGTAAATCCATGAAAACTTGATCTACTTGCATAAATAAGCAAATAATGATTTTAAATGAATTAGAATCAACACAGAAGAGGCTCTATATCTAGAGATCCTGGTTGTCCTTCCTTTGATTTCTTTTTAAACTAAAACAAAACACACCATAAAGCATAACAATTGATTTAAGAAAGCAAGAGGAGATGAAAAGAGATTTCAGGCCAAGTCCACAAAGAAGAGGCTCCAACTTGGAGGCCTGGGTTGTCCTTCTTTATCCAAACTTAATCACTGAAAAGAGATCAAGTCCAAAATCTAAATGATTAGAGAAATTTACATCTAAAACTATAGAATGGAAATTTATGTAAAATGAAGCTTTATTCTATTCCATCATAAGTTGGATACATGCTCCAAGAGTCATCCCTTTGGAATGGAGAAGGTACTCATATTTATACAAAAACATAAGCAACTAACTCATTAATGGAGATCCACTAATCCCTCCTAAATCCACAAATACTTCATATGATTACAACCAATATAAGACGCATATTCTTTTATCCATGATTTTTCTCCATGAGATATGCTTGACCCCTATCCCAAATCTCCTTCAAATCTTCAAAAGAGTTCAAATTTGAGTCTTGGAGGCCACATAAGAGTGTATTGAAACCTTCCAAATAACGTAGACATGTCACCAAACTCATTCCACCTTTATGTATAAGAAAATACATGTTATTTTTCTAACTTTTAATCATAAATTCACTTTAAATATTTGAAATTAATAATTTTTGTTAAATACAAACATGAACCCATATGGTAATGGAAATGTAGGGTTATGTGATGACAAGTTGACGAAATGAGGCAATAAAGTGACAATGAAGGTGAAAGTGTATGACATTTTGAAGACATTTTGCAGGCCCAACATACCCCCCAACTGGAGTTATTGCATGACTTCATCCAATCTATTGCACTGATTTACTTTAATTATGATTTGATCTTTTGAATTCTTTTGCTTTTATATGAACTTTGGCTAATATGATTTTTAACTTTGCATAATCATTTCACAACTTTGTTCTTTTTGCAAAGTGTTCATTTTGAAAAATATTAGATTGCAGCATATTATTTTGGTTGGTTCTTGTGTGAAAACCAAATTTTATTAGTATTGATTCTTTTGTAACAATACTTTTGTTATTTTTCTGTTACATCGAAACACTTTGAAAACATTTAATCAACCATTCATTCTATGATCGTCATTTACAAAACATGTAACATTTTGAATCATAAAGCAATAGTAGTTTCTTGGAAAAGTATGTTGGTTAAGGTGACATGTGATATAAAGGGTGATTATGAATTATGAATGTGATATGCATCATGAAATGTGAACATGAGGTATGGACATGAATTGGTATCCCCCCCCCTCCAACTAAAGGTATTTTTAGTTTTTATTAAATGAGAAAGGGAATAGGGTGGAGCACTTTCCAAAAGTCATAATTTTAGTATTGAAAGAATTATATGATAAAAAGGTAGAGAAGAACATACCTTCACATACCTGAAAGGTGAATAAGAAATGCATCTGTGAGAAGAGTGTGTATGCTGTTTCTGGATCATGAATGTAAAGTGAATGTGTTAGGTCCCTATACTACTAGTGTAACCCCTTATTGTTAATAGTGCAACCCCCTTATTATATTGTTATGCCAATGTAGTCCCCATATTGTTATTATTGTGCCACATAGAAGCCCACTATTGTTATTATTGTGCCCTTACATTATTATTGTTATGTCGGCTTTGATTATATTATGACCCCTTAGACTCCTATATATAGAAAGGAGGTCTTGTCATTTGTATCATCCAAGAATTGTTCATTTGTGTAATGTAAAGGACGTTGCCCCCTCTAAGAGGCTTATTTTGAAGCCATTGATCTCTCTTTTCTATCTTTTTGTGAGCTGGTTCCATAACATTTAGTATCAGAGCTTTGGATTCTAAGGTTTTCGCTGCTTCAAACAGGTCATCATGGAATTTTCGCTATAACTTTTTTCTGCAAAGTTTCAGAAGTGAAAACAAAAACCCATTTGAGAGGAAATCGCACTAAACCTTGTGTCTGAACTTTAGACCTTGTATCGCTATATTTTCGAAGATATGATCTGAGGAAGTTAGAGTTTTGGAAAGCTCCAAAATTTCACGTAAAATAGGTCATTGTGGAATTTTCTCTATACCATTTTTGCTACAAAGTTACAAAAGCTAAAACAAAAACCCATTTGAGAAGAAATTGGTCTAAACCTTGGATCTGAATTTCTGATCTTGGCGCACTATACTTTCAAATATATGATCTAAGGATGTTAGGGTTTTTGTAGACTCCTGAATTACATCCTAAACATGTGACCTTGGGAAAATCATCATAACTTTCTCTCTAAGCATCAGATTGAAATTTTGTAAGAAGTTACAGAAAGAGGACAGGATACTTCTTGTTTGGGTATAATTTTTAGAACACAAGGTTGAAATAGTGACACGTGGCATGTCGTACAAGTTCACTCAGCTAAAATAGTCTATAATTAGGTTATCGCAGGATATTGAGAATAAGTCTTTCTTCGGGAATCCAATTGTGATCAGACTTGCAGAGTCAAAAAGAGGACTCAGAGGACTATGACAGGCTAACATTTTAGAACTTGAAGATCTAAAATTATACAGTTAAAGTCATTTCAAGTTCGAGCTTCTAAAATCAAGAAAAAGCGAGATAAGGAAGTTTGATGGCAAGGATCCAGTGAATTGGATACTACAGATGGAGAAATATTTTGATCTACATGGTGTACCACTATTACAAAAGGTACATATTGCCTCTAATTATTTAGAACCAGATCAATATTTGTAGTATAAAGGGCTTTGTTCTTGTAAACCACATGTTTTCGTGGTCAATTTTCACAGAGGAAATGATAGCACATTATGAGGATACAAGGAGCAACACCTTCCTTAGCCTATTGATAAATCTCAAACAAAACTGTTCAATGGTAGAGAACATTGAGGACTTTCAAAAGTTGAATATAATGGAAAATGATATTCCAGAGAAGCGCAGGATTGATGTCTCCATAGGGATTTTAAAGGACAACATTCAACATGAGGTTTGTCATTGGGAACCTAATTCATTGGAGAGGGCAAGAAAAATGGAGTACATAGTTCAAACAATATTTCCATAACTTTATGACGAAGGAAAATCATATTGGAACCTAGAACATTCGCAAAAACAAGAACCCAACAGTGACAAAATCTATCAATTTCAGAGTATCTCATCAAGTGGAAGAACTTACCTGCTAAAGATTCCACAGAGGGGGACAAGAATTTTGTACACAAGCATCAACAACTACTCAAGCATTGAGGACAACACTTTTTGAAGGAGAGGGGCATGTTAGGTTCCTATACTACTAGTGTAACCCCTTATTGTTATTAGTGCAACCACCTTATTATATTGATCTGCCCATGTAGTCCCCATATTGTTATTATTGTGCCATTACATTATTATTGTTATGTCAGCTCTGATTATATTATGACCCCTTAGACTCCTATATATAGAAAGGAGGTCTTGTCATTTGTATCATCCAAGAATTGTTAATTTGTGTAGTGTAAAGGAGCTTGCCCCCTCAAAGAGGCTTATTTTGAAGTTAGTGATCTCTCTTTTCTATCTTTTGGTGAGCTGGTTTCATAATAGAATGAATCAGATGTGCTTCCTCTTCTTTTGGTTGCATGAATAGTGGATGAAGTCCTGAAAGGTGGAATATTTATGACTTCTTATTGTTGGAACTAATGATGTTGCTATTGATCTCTGAAAACAAAATCTGCTACAGGCTATTCAAATCATACAGTCTTCATACATATCAGCATCATGGCATAATTCTTTTCTATGTGATTAAATTTTGTGGATGTCGAACATAGAAAGAAATTGTCAGATTACTGACCATTAATGAATGTCGTTAACCAACACGAGACTACTCACCATTAATGTCAATGAGAGTCAAGATGCCTAAGTACATCTTACTAGGTATGAATAAAGGAGTTGAAGTCGAGTCACCTAGAAGATCCAACAAACATGGGACATTGATATAATCTGAATGTTCATTGGCGAGAGAACTTTCCATTAAGGCATGGAAGCATGAAGGTACTAAAAATAACTCTAGTTTGAATCCCAAATGATGTGTTGATGTCGATAGGTCAAGACTTGCTAGAAGGAAGGCCTTGATGAATCCTCCATCATCTAAAGTGAGTATGAAATAATGATTTTGAAGGACCATATATGGAAAATTTTCATTTATGAAGGAGATTTTATTTTACAAAAGGAAAAAGACAATAAGGTAGCTCAGCATTGTAAGTGAGCTGAATGACTTTATTCATGGGTTAGAAATGAAATGTAAGTGATGCAAGAAAGTGTGAAACTTGCCAAGGAAAAATGATTTGAAGTTATGCTCTAGGAAGATGGAAATTGATGAATGGACTATAAGCAGAGGAAAATGAATGAATAGAAATGGTATTATGGATGTGATTTGAAATGGACTTTTGCTCTTCGTCTTCTTTTGGAAAAGTAAATTTGTCTTTGAAAACCACTTGTGTATAAACTGATCTTCTTTGATCATCCTAGGACCTGCAAAAATTTAGCATTAATATGCAATAAAACGTAAGATTCTAAAAGGAGAGAGGTGATCAGTCTCACTTCATATGATATATGCACAACAGTTTCATAAATAGTGCTAATAAAGCAAATTCAAGGAAGATAAAAAAATGAAATGTATTTTTACCTGCCAGGAAGTGGTGTAGCTTGGACTAACTGTCGGTGTTTCATTGATAATTTCTTCGTTTGATATCAAATTTGAGTGATTCAAAAACCAGGTTAAAGAAAATTCATATCAGAAAGATGCTTTTAATGATTTAATGCTTTTTCCAAGTCCAATTGCTGTAAAATCCATAAAAGTTGACCAATTTTTAATTGTCTCAAATTCTATTAAAACCTATCTCATCACTTAGATCTCGTTGAGATCTTTCCAATGACACTTCAATCACGTCGAACAAATGTCGTATGAGAAAGTTATTGATGTTTTAGTAAAACAGTGAAAATGAGGTGCTTGTGTGCCACGTGCAGTACGATGTTGATGTTGACAATGACATGGCATGATGATTTGGTGAATGGTGACATGGTAGTGATAAGTTGGCAAGCTGACAATGCTGATAGATAAGCCAATAACACGCTGCCACGTAGACCAGTTATAGGTCACCACGTGGCAACAACAATCTCACAAAATTGTAAAAATGTTTCTTTATTAATAAATGGCCTTTTACAAATATGAACATAGCACTTGTTTTGAAGTACTGCTAAGTCTTACTAGTAGGAGTCGTCTAACGAGACGGAAGAATTGCCTCAACATCCAAAAGTGGTCGGAATTTAGTCAAAAAAAAGTCTACGACACCTAAAATTTTGAAGTTTAATAACTATAACTTGGATTTATAAAAATTCTTGCCCGATTTTCTCTAAATATAACCAAAATTTCCATAACTTTTTGTGCAACTCCTCTGCTTCTTTATACTACACGTTAGCATTATACCAAAGATGTAACTTGAATTATGAAGTCGTTGGAATTTAATGTTTTTGATTTGAAATTATATCTTAAAATCGCGTATTTGCGGGATTGACCGTTTGATTTTTGGTCCATATTACAACGAATTTGACCATTTTTCCACGCGTGAGGTTTTTTTGTGACTCCACTACATCAAAGTGTTTTATTTAAGTGCAAATTCTCCAAAATCATAATTGTTTGTCGCGCTGAACGGTCATCCTATTGCTATAGAAACCATTGTGGCCAGGCTCAAAGCTCTGGTCGAAATTGCATCAATGAAAAACAATTTATTTGCAGGTTTTGATGGTGGCTGGAACTAGATTTACGAGACTGCACGTACACTTCCCTATTGCCGCATGCGCTGTGACTTCTTGACCTTCATTTTATTATTTTATGTCATGGTTTTATATGAAGTGTTATGTAATGGATATGGATTTATATGCAGCCAGAGTTTTATTATCTGTCGGACTTATTTTTAATTTCATGTTTATGCTTTTGTTTTCTTATTATTTGATCCTACGTTCATGTTTGGTTGTGTTTTGTTTTTTAATAATTTTTTTAATGTTATATTTTTTTTGTTTTATGTGTTTTGTGTTTTTTTTTAATGATTTTTTTTTAGTGTTATGTTTTATGTGGTTTTGTTATTGTTGTTTTATTAATCTAATATATTTTATTTTATTTTATTTTGTTTTTAATTGTTTTGTTTGTTTAGTTTTAATATATTTTGTTTGGTAATTTCTTTTAATGTATAATGATTTTTTATTATATTTTTTTAATTTTGGTTTTGTTTTGTTTTGGTTTTGTTTTTTTGTTTTTTCTTAGTTATTTATTTTGGCTAATCTTTTTGTTTTTTAATGTTTTGGTTTTATATTTTTTATGTTTTAATTTTAATTTTTTATTACATAGAAATAAAGAATTTTTTTAGAAATTTTTGGAGAAAAATCTAAATATGCCTTTTTTTTTTAAAATAAGGTTAAATAAATTTTTTAGCAAATTTGGAGACAAAACTTGAGATCAAAATTTAAGTAAATTATAGAATAGTAAATTTAGATTTCCTAGTCATTTTCAAATTTATGAAAAAAAATTCAAAGGTAACTTATCCAATTTTCCTTTCTGATCTTCGAGGTCACAACAAAGCGCAAGAAGAGGGTATACCTATGAACTCTTCATGTAATTGAAATATGAAATTTGGAAAGAAATATAAAAAGAATTTAATTTCAAACCTCAAATTTTAACTCTCTATGTGCCACTTGTTTTCCTTTTTCACAAATATCACTTTGATTGTAGATCTTCCTGCCAATGGTTAGTGAATGAGGTGGCTCTTACTGCACTGCCAAAATTTCCAAGAAAATGAAATCAAATTTGAAAATCAAAAACTTCAAAAACTCTCCAAGCTTGGTTTTATTTTCCTATTCTATCTAACTCTATTTTGAGAAATATTTTTTTTTCAAGTATAGGCGTATTTCCAATGAAGCCATTTACAGATTAAAGCCTTTAGTATGCTCACATCCAAATGTGAAAAATATCCCTAAATGTTTACAAGGATATGAGAGATTAATTGCACATTTGGATTAAATGCTAGGATTTGTTGAAGAATGGAAGAATGTTGTGGGCTAGTCACCTTTTGAAACGAATATTCAATGTAGTCCTCATTCTCTTGGCTCTCCTCCAAATGCTTGAACATCATTATAGATTTCCTGTCCATAAATGGATTAGTTCGAAAACTCTTATAGTACAAAGATTGATTTAAATTTATGCATCCTATTTATCATGCTTTATATATGTAGCCAAAAATGAGATTCAAAGCTAACCCCTCTGTATACTCCCCCATGTTACTAAGATCTTGTTGTCTCCAAGTCATCCTTTCAACATGAGTTAGCTTTTCCAAAGAAAAATACTAGTACTGAATTAAATTCCTAATTCCTAATACCTTAGCACCATCCCTTGCAATGACGCCAAAATGTTGGGCAATTCAATTGCTTAAATTGTTTTCATTAAATTATCAACCAAGGATACTCGTAAGCTTGTGATGATGCCAACAAAATATATGTGGGAGTAGGAAATTGTTTCTAAGCTAAGAAAACTTGGTCGTAATGAAATAAAATGCTTCATTGATCCATTTGGAGTGAGCTCAATTCTCCTAAGATCAAAGTGAAAAACTGTTCTGTAAATCCATGAAAACTTGATCTACATGCATAAATAAGAAAATAATGATTTTAACTGAATTAGAATCAACACAGAAGAGGCTCTATATCTAGAGATCCTAGTTGTCCTTCCTTTGATTTCTTTTTCAACTAAAACCAAACACATCATAAAGCATAACAATTGATTTAAGAAAGAAAGAGGAGATGAAAAGAGATTTCAGTCCAAGTCCACAAAGAAGAGGCTCCAACTTGGAGGCTTGGATTTTCCTTCTTTATCCAAACTTAATCGTTGAAATGACATCAAGTCCAAAATCTAAATGATTAGAGAAATTTACATCTAAAATTATAGAATGGAAATTTATGTAAAATGAAGCCTTTTTCTATTCCATCATAAGTTGGATACATGCTCCAAGAGTCCTCCCTTTGGAATGAAGGAGTTACTCTTATTTATACAAAAACATAAGCAACTAACTCATTAATGGAGATCCATTAATCCCTCCTAAATCCACAAACTCTTCATATGGTTGCAACTAATATGAGACACATATTCCTTTATCCATGATTTTTCTCCATGAGATATGCTTGACCCCTATCCCAAATCTCCTTCGAATCTTCAAGAGAATTCGAATTTGAGTCTTGAAGGCCACATAAGAGTGTCTTGGAACTTTCGAAATCACCTACACATGTCACCAAACTCATTCCACCTTTAGGTATAAGCAAATTCATGTTATTTTTCTAACTTTTAATCATAAATTCACTTTAAATACTTGAAATTAACAATTTTTGGAAAATACAAATATGAATCCATATGGTAATGGAAATGTTGGGTTATGTGATGACAAGCTAATGAAATGAGACAATAAAGTTAGAATGAAGGTGAAATTGTATGACATTTTGAAGACATTTTAGAGGCCCATCAGTGTGGTTGGGGGTTAGTCTTGCGAAAAAGAAGTTCCAACTCAAGATATGGTCATCAAAGGTTGTGGACTAACTTTTGCATGATCTACTACTCTTGAGGGGTATCATTAAGCTTTTTGCATATCGGCCTATTGTAGTGCCTGCAACACCCTCCAAAATTTTGGCCTACACTTGAATTGTGGAGCCTACTATGGATCCTATGATCAATCGTTCCTTGGCCACTTATTGGTAAGCTTGTGATTTCAATCTCCCTTCCTAAATCTTAAGGGTCGTTCACACTTTCATCTTTATATAGCACCTATCAGCTTTAGGCATGGGGATTATCACTTGTCATGAAAAGGGAAATTTTTTTTTCTTCAAGGGGATATATTTGTGAGAATGAGTTTTTCTCATCATATAGACCCATTTCGCAGTCATTTCCAAAGTTTCATGCACTGTTACACAAGTTTCTCCACAAAGTCTATCATCGGAGCTGTACTTGTCGTAAGCTGCCAAAAACGTTGCATTAAGAAAAGTACGTTTTCATATGTTATGGATAGTCTATGTTGTATCACTAAGTTTTAAACTATATGATGTTAGTCAAGCGCTACCACTATTCACATCAGTTCCACTGATCCCACACTTAGCCAAATTCCACAGTTTTTCTATAAAGCTAGCCTCGTCCATCTTTCCTGAACTTCCCACTTCGCATATGAAACCCTCAAGATTTTCCCTTGCCTACTAGAACTATGAAATGCAGAAATTGTAGCCTCCCTTTGCATCCAAAACTCCACAGTGGCTTCCTTTATTGTCCTTCCCTCAGCCGAAACCCATTGTCTCTAGAAGTTGCGCAGTTTTGTCACACGAGCTTCTTAGCTTCCGAGTCCACTTTTCCTCTTGAAACTCTGCAGATTTGTCATCCCATAGCCTTATCCTAAAGCAGTAACTGCCTACTTAAAATATGCAATTTTGTCCTTCAGAGGCCACTACACAATTCCTTCCCTCACTGAGGAATGTGCAAAACTTTACCTCAGTCTAGCCTGAGCTGCGCACTGCACAGTCTCAGTGATCAAGATTGACCATGAGATATTTGAACTATGCAACTTTGTAGTCACTGGGCCTTCTCCCCTACCATGTCACTTAGTCTTCGACCAGTTTATGAATCCAAGTGCAATATCTTAGACCAAGGGTTTATCAGACTAATGTCATCTTGCCATGAGTGGATTACAGATACATGAATTCTATGAGCCTATGACAAGATGGTGAAGAAGGAAATTAAGAAGGATGACATGCTAGATGAATCTCAAGGAGCAAAGGAGAAAATATGGTTTTCATATAAGAACACCAAGGAACGCAGGGTATGATAGAAGATTAGGACCACATGAAGACTCCATCCTATGCATAAACCTTTGGAGGGTAGGTATGGTAAACAAAATACATCTTTTCAAATACACCTCTTAGTGTAGCATGAAGGACCACTTATCATTTTCATATCATTATTTCTTCAATGGCATGCATTGATTGAAAGCACTGAAAGTTATTCCATGTGTTTCGTTTGAGTGTCTTTCTCCCTTTCGCTTGTTGGATCAATTGTTATATTTTGGCATGTTTGATTATTATGTCATGTTTGCAAACCTTTTTTGGTGGTTACAAAGGTTTATATTTGTGTATGTTAGTTCCCTAGCCATGTAAACACCTATCGCACTCATACACAAAGTCTTGAGCACTGTCACACAAGTGTCGTCATGGTAATCCTAAGATCTATCTACAATGTTGCACTTGTCATTTCGTGTTGTGAGATAGTCACTTAGAGGGTAATGATTTTCTTTGTGTTTCGATGGTTTGTGGTTGTCATGTCATCAAGGCATGCTAAGTGTATCGTCGTAGTTTGAGTTTAGCACAAGTCCATATTCTTCCTCACACTTAGCCATTTTCAAAAATCTTCCTGACTAGGAAACTCAACTTCACCAGGCCCCGACTGAGCTATACGCACTGTGTAGTCTCAACCCTAAATTATGTGACCTTGCTAACTGGAACTACATAGTGCACAATCACTATACTCAAGGGCAGTTTCACTGCACAATTCAAGAGTTCATCAATTTTCCTTGGCTCCCAGAATTACGTAAGAGTTCCTTCTAGTCCAACATGAACTATACATTTCACACTTTTAATACTCAAGATTTTCCCTTGGCTATTGGAATCCCACAATGTGTCATGACCCCAACCTCCCTTGGCCTCTAGAACTGCACAGAGGTGTCCCTGAATGTCCTCCCTTAGTCGAAGGTCACTACAATCAAGAAATGTGTAGATTTATCCTCTAGGCCTCTCCACTGACCAATCCTCCTTACCTCTAGAAACTATGTAGATCTGACATCCCTTGGCTTCACCTTACACCAACCACTGCTAACTTGAACTTCAAAATCATGTCTCCCAGTGGCCACTACGTAATTTTTCCCCTTAGTGAGGATTGTGCTCAAAAGTTCTTCAATGAAGCCTAAACTGTAGTCTGCACAGTCTCAGTGATCAAACTCTCTCCCTGCCAACTGGAACTGCACAATGTGTAGTCATTGAGCCTTGTCTCCAAGCCTCTGACTTGTCCCAAGCTCAGTCCATGGATGATAAACCACCATCTTAGACTAGGGGTTTTTTGGATTGATGCCATCAAGTCATGAGTGAATTGCACAAATAGATACAATATTATGTCATGGCAAGATGATGAATGAGGAAACATAGTAGGGAAGCATGCCTAGAGACTCACTTGTAGTTGAACCAATAGATGAACCTATCGAGAACAAGAAAAGGACACAAGTTTGTAACCACCTCCCAAGACCGAATATCATTGAAGACACAACATCATCAAGCTACGTGGAGGAGAAGAGAGAACACACCCAAGAACACATCTATCACTAAGCAACAAAAACAACTTGAAATTTCCACCCCAGCAATCCAATCCATGCAAGGAGTGTCATGTCAAGTCTTGTCATGAGTTTTCAAAGGCCACATCACTATTATGAGCCATGTATACTGTAAATCAAATGTAATGTAAAGTGGAAGTCCAATGGAAACACATGAATATGAAGAGTCATGTCAGTAGAAAAGTCATAGGAAGTTGAACACTCATGACGGTGGTCAAAGAGTCACAATGTTCAAGCTTCACCCCTTGGTTATATATAACCCCTCATTGTATGAGCAAAGTATTTTTCACCTTATCTCCTCCCGCAAAGCACAGAGAGTTTTAGTGTGTTGTTTGAGGAGAAAGGAGTAGCTCCAATATCCCACTACTGGTGCTAGTGATGTAAGATGTAAATATTTGTCTTGGAACCTTTTCTTAATATAGAAGCGTTCTTAGGCCAATGCTTTTCCATGCATTACTTATGGATTTTTGCAAAAATATTATGTGAGCATTTATATTTTATGTTTGTTTCACATGTATTAATACAGTTGAACTATTTCTCTTGTTTTAGTGCTCTCATTGTTGAGAACGTGTTGTTATGGTTTTCATTGTTCTCTCATCCTTGTGGACTACTCCGAAGGATACTAAAAAACCTTTCACCAGTCATTGGTTATAACAACCATCACTATGGACTCTTCCACTAGATGGTAGACAAATTTTTCCTTTCTCTTTGGTTTTAACGACTACCACATCCATTGTGCACTATTCCATTTGACGTTGGATAGAACTTACTAGTTCATGTGTGTCTCTTATTGGGTTGTACTATTACCTCTCACTTAGAGGCTCACTTTTCTCCCCCTTTTGTAGGAAGAGAACCTAGACACATTTACGTGAACACTCACTAGGCACATTCACCTTACTTTTCAGAGGTACCATTGCAACAATCTCATGTGCTGAAAGTTAGAGCTGAGGAAAATCTCTCAGTATATGGAAACCGGGCCATCATAATACTATATGAGACTCCTACACCAAATGGTGTCAAGTCTAATGGGGACCTCATATCAGGGAGATCCCCTGAATGTTGGTGGATCCAGAACCATGAACATTTTTGGCACTAGAAGGAGGGCCAGATGACAGGCTATGGCCATAGAGGTTGGTTTGAATCTCTTATTTAAAATGGCTCTTACCAAAATCATAATCCCATGATGCTTTTCTAAAGAGCTTAATTGTACCATCCTTGTGGAAGTTATTCATCAACTGTCTGAAATTAAGTTTGATGGTGAGGGTGAATCAAATTTTTGTGAACATATGTTTCAAGTTATCCGTCTTTGTTTTTTCACACAATATGTTCTGAATATGTCATAGGTAGACTACTCACCCTCACATTCAAAGGCAATTTTAGTCAATGGTTCTACACATTATCCATTGCTTCTATCCATTCATACGCATGGCTTGGAAAGATGTTGCATAAAGTTTTCAATATTTATAACCCCCAAGATGTCTGTGAAAACATATGTCATTTAAGAATGAATCCTGGTGAATCAGTTGAAGATTTTTCTTATCGATTCCTTCACCTTTGTTATGAAATTCCTCAAAAGGATTTGAACTCACATTTCTAGAGACGCGAGTTTAAGCAGTTGGTTCATGTCTCCTTATATGGTGAGCCTGAACCTCCTTTCTTCCCTTGTTCCCCAACTCTTATGAATGATGAGGCACCTCAAATTTCAGAGGAGGACCTTATTACCCCTTTTTTCCTTGTCCTCATCCTTTTCTGGTCCCAATGTGGGTGCCTCCTTATGGAGATTGTAAAACTGGGAATTCTGCTAATCAAACCTCCATGCCACTTGTCATTCTTATTCTGTTTCAATGGAGGAAATTCCATAATGGCTCATGAAGCCTACGATGAAGACTCACTCCTCCATTCCACAAGAGGATGTCACCATTCACAACTCTAATCTCAAGGTTGATCTATATTTTTTTTAACCTCTATCTTCCTCACATCTTGACTCTCTTTACCATGGCCTGCTTGATCAATTTTCTTCACTAGTTACTTCTTCTCATTCTCTTGATTCTCAAGCTATTGTCTCAAATTGCAATCAGGTACAAGGAAGTCACATTACATAGGTAAAGGAGCAGAAAGGCGAGGGCACTTTCTCTCTGTTTCGAAATCCTCCGTGTCAAAACAATGAGTTTCAATTCTTGAATGAATCTTAATGTTATAATGTTGATGGAAACCCTAATACAATCAATTCTTTTAATCAACCCCCAACCTTGGCCAGTAATCATCCAATGATGATAACTCTATTTTCGTATGCCATGATGAATTCCCAAGCACATCATATGATCTTTTGGTTCCTCATCAAGATTTTGATTTAGATCTAGAATATGATTTGGTTAAAGAAGATGTTCATATCAAAACTTCCCCTTCACCTCACTATCCCTTGTGTCCTACCATTCAAAACAAATCCACTTGCAATGGAGAGACTCCATGCTCTCCAATTTCTTCATCTGATGAGTTATGCCCTCGATTGACAAAAAGAAATGAGGCTTCCCATGATGAAATTGAAAACAATCAAAACATAGAGAACTCTTCCCACCCCTCATCATCTCTTCTTTTGCATGAAGACAACTCTTCAAATCAACTTGCTCATGAGATCTCACCAATTCATTTATCTTTGAATGTTATATCATAAGAGCCTCTTCAATTGAGTAACCTAATTGTGGTAACTAAAAATGAAACCTATGACAGAGATGGGTGCCATCGGGTGAGCAGTTCTTAAATCAACAACAATAGTTTTCCTCGAACCATACATGGTCTGGTTCAAGCTTGAAAATGCAATTCTACAATCCTGGGAATTCCCGAGACCTTCCAGGGAGTTGAGGCACTTCAACTTCCATTGATGGTTATGTCAGGATCTCATGACTCTTGTAAGCTTCTCGAACTAAATCAGATCCAGTTTCTCTCGCACAATCTATTTATTTGCATGGTTTCACTCAATGTGGATTTCTGCATGAAAAATGTTTATTATTTTGGGTGTAATCTTTCTAATTTTCAAGATTTTACATTTTACCAAATTCAAGAATATATCACAGTTCATTCATCTTCATTCAAATGTCACATCAAAATTGGGTTTATAATGTACATCTCTCATAAATTCATGGAATTGTTAATTTGATTATCTGAAGGACCATCTTTTCCCACAAGAATTATTCTTATCAAATTCATCCCTAAATGGTTAGGTCCTGGGTCTTCTTGTGAATTATATATAATAAAATTTTGTCCTCTCATCACATTATAAACATCCCTATGTTATAATGAATGCATAATATGTAACGCGAATCAAGTTCTTTTCCATTCACCATGCATCATTTTGTCTCATGCATCCATGGTGCTAGCATCCCTTTTAAACTCTTTTGATTACTATGATGCTTGTACAATTTGTCACTCGTTGCAAGAAGGTCATTTTTCATATTTGGCTCACAAGGAACTTGGTTTGATTGTTCAGAGCATTTGCAAGATTGCTCAAATTGATTTTCCTTTTTTATTGCAAACTAGGAATCTGATGCTTCAATCACCTCATCTGATCATTTCTTTGTCTTTGGTCACTGTCATTTCGCTTATCATTTTCCCATCAACACATCTAATGAAAGTTGTTTCACACTCTTTGATCTTTATTGTTCAGCATCTCTCTATTAAATTTATGTCAAGTAGGTGAGGCACTTCAACCTATTGTAACATAATTTGTTTTTTATAAGTTAGTATATTAATCAAAAATAATTTTAAAATGTTAAGTTAGGATATCGATGTAAAAGAAAGAAAAATTAAAATGTTAGGACAATTTGATATTTTAGAAGCATCCATATCAATAAAATGATAGGAGTTAGCTACCCTAAATAAAGAAGGAAAGAGAAAAATAAAATGTTAGGGAAGAAAAAAGAAAGAAAAGGCTTTATTTTCATATAGAAATAAATTGAAAGGCTGCTAGTCCAAATAAGCCACATCAAAAAAATGTCAAATCGTGTTAATATATGATTAATTCTTTAATCAGGATTAATTATTTGTTATAAAATATGGAATTTCAATTATATTATAACACGCAATTTTGATTTGACCCAAACCATTAAATGACAAAAGGTCTTGTCGTATTTCGTAAAAAGGATTCACGATCTGGAGATTGATCTACTCCCTGACCAGATCAACAACGTGGAGATATTTCACAACCCCCTTCATCGTTTCATGTTAACCCGATCGGGGGGGTCCACAAAGTGGTTTCCATGGCGGACTCCCCGACCTTATGTGTCACCCGCATATCAGTCAGCCCCCCCCCCCCACCCCACAAACCACTCATGATTTTCTCCACCAATGACTCTTTCTCCCTATCAAAGCTGTTATCTCTCAACTAATCTTCAGCTAACAACTCACCTATCCGTTTCTTATTCCTCCCATCCATTACCTCTTGACATGCTTATCCGCACATTTGACATACCATTTGTATCCATCCTTTGCACTCCCACTTCCTTGCATTTAAAGATGCTACGTGTTATGAAACCGGCTAACAAAAAGATAGAAAAGATAGATCAATGCCTTAGAAATAAACCTCTTAGAGGGGGAAACCTCCTTTACATTACACAAATGAACAATTCTTAGATGATTCAAATGAAAAAACCTCCTTTCTATATATAGGAGTCTAAGGGGCCAAAATATAACCAAAGCCAACCTAACAATAATAATATAAAAGCACAAAGATAATAATAGTGGGATTCTATGGGGCACAATAATAAGAATATGGGGAAAATAGGGGCACAATAATAACAATAGGGGATACAACGATAATAGTAATGGGGGAATCACTAGAATTAGGGACCTAACATGCCCCTCTCCTTCAAAAAAGTGTTGTCCTTGACACTTGAGTAGTTCGAGATGCTTCTGTATAAAATTCTTATCCTCCCATGTGGAATCTTCAATGGGTAAGTTATTCCACTTGATGAGATACTCTGAAATTGATCGATTTCGTAGCTATCAAGTTCTTGTTTCTTTGACTGCTTCAGGTTCCAATATGATTTTTCCTTCCTCATCAAGTTCAGGAAATATTGTTTGAACTAGAAGCTTGTCACCTATAACCTTCTTTAATCATGAAACATGAAAAATTGGGTGCACTCGAGAAGCTGCAGGAAGCTCCAATTTGTATGCCATAGTACCTGTCTTTTGCAACACCTTGTATGGACCATAATACTTTGGTGATAATTTATTTTCCTTATTAGCTTTCTTGAGGGACATTTACTTATATGGTTGTAACCGCAGGAATACCCAATCACCTACATCAAAACTTATTTCACTTCGATGTCGATCTGCTTGCTATTTCATTCTATTCTAAGACAAGGTGAAGTTATCCTTTAAGAGTTGGAGAACTTGTTGTTGATGCTCAATGTGATCTTCTGTTCCCTGAACCTTAGAATTTTCTCTTAAATATGATGTGATGGATGGTGGATGATATCCATAAAGTGCCATAAATGGGGTAATTTTTGTTGCAATATGGAAGGAAGTGTTATACCACCATTCAACCATAGGCAACCACTTGACCCATTGTGTCTGTTTATCAGATACAAAGCAACAAAGATATCCTTCCAAACATTTGTTTACTATATCCATTTGCCCATCAAATTGAGGATGATAAGATGAGCTATGAGCTAACTGAGTACCAAGACAAGAAAATAATCCTATCCAACAATTTCCAATGAAAATGGGATCTCTGTCGCTTACAATAATCTTTGGGTTTCCATGTAGCGTTTGAATTGTTTCCATGAATGCAGTATAAACTGTACTCATTTTAAATGGATGAGATAATGCACAAAAGTGTGCATACTTGGTAATTCTATCAACTACCACCATGATAACACTCTTTCCTTTGGACGTGGGCAAAACTGTGATAAAATCCATTGAAATCTCCTCCCAACGTTGGCTTGGAATGGATAAAGGTTGTAATAGTCTTGGGGTCTTAATTGTTTCAACTTTACTTTGTTGGCAAACCAAACATTCTGCCACAAAATTTTGAATATCAAATTTAAGGCCATCCCAAAAAAAATCCTTCTTAACCCCGTGGTAGGTTTTTAGAAATCCTGAGTGCCCTCCTAAGGGAGAGGTGTGCAATTCGCTAAGAATCTTTTGTTTGAGTTGTGAATTCTTACATAGGTATAACTGATCCTTGTACCATAACGAATCATTTTTTCTAGCTAAATGTATCAGATATACTGGGATTTTGATATATCTTTTGAATGAGTGCACAAACTTCCTTGTCATTCTTCCATTCATCCCTTGCTTCATTTATCCAATCTGGTTGGATAATAGAAATGGTGCAAATAAATGCTTCCACATCCTCATCCTTTCTTTAGAGTCCATCTGCAACAACATTTTGCTTCCCTTTTTTGTAGATGATTTCAAAGTCATAACCCAAAATCTATGTGGCCCATTTTTGTTGCTCTTGTAAAGATAATCTTTGTTCTAAAAAGTATTTAAGACTATCATGATCTCTTTTTACCTTGAAGTGTCTTCCCATTAGGTAGTGTTGCCATTTCTTAGGTGCATGTAGTATTTCCAACATTTCCTTCTCATCAATAGATTTGTATAAATATTACCCTTTGATTGCATGACTTTCAAAAGCAATGGGTCTTTCTTCTTGCATTAAAACAACCCCAATTCCATTTCCTGAGGCATCACATCCCACAATAAAGAGTTTTGTGAAGTCTAGTGTAGTCAAGACTAGTGCATGGCACATTTCCTCTTTAAGATGTTCAAAGGCCTTCGTTGCTTCTGGAGTCCATGAAAATGCATCTTTCTTCAATAATGTTGTTAGAGGTGCTACTATTCTCCCATAATTATTAACAGACTTGCAATAATACCCTGTCAACCCGAGAAATCCTTATAGATGCTTTATCGATGTGGGGATTTTCCATTCCTTAATGGTCTTAATTTTGCTAGGGTACACCTTAACACCTTCATGAGATACAATGTGACCCAAATATTCCACCTCTTGTACTCCAAAGAAACATTGGGATATTCTTGCATATAATTGTTTCTCCTCCAATAGTTTGAGTACCATGTTGACATGTTTGACATGATCCTTCCAAGACTTGTTGTAGATGAGTATATCATCAAAAAATACTAACTCAAATTTTCTAAGAAAGGATTTTAAAATGGAATTCATCAAACCTTGAAATGTAGAAGGTGCATTAGTAAGGCCAAAAGGCATGACCAAAAATTCATAATGACCCTCATGAGTTCTAAATGTTGTTTTTGGAATGTCTTTAGTCTTCATTCTAATTTGATGATATCTTGAACTAAGATCCAACTTGATTAAGTAAGTTGATCCATGAAATTCATTGAATAATTCATCAACAATAGGAATGGAAAATTTATCTTTAATAGTGAGCATGTTGAGCTCCCTATAATCTGTACACAGTGCCATGATCCATCCTTCTTGTGAGCCAATACTATTGGAGCAGAGAAAGAACTTTGACTAGGTTTAATTATGCCAACCTCTAGCATTTTTGCAGCAATATGTTTAATTTCACTCTTTTGGACATAGAGATATATGTAGGGCCTGATGTTTGGAGGAACATTTATTGGAATCAAATTAATAGCATGATCATGATCATGAATAGGTGGGAGAGGTCTTTGGGGGTCTCAAATACCTTGGAATAATTTCCCAAGACTTTTTTGAGATCTGGAGAAATGGATGACTTTGATGTGGGAAACTCTATTGAACATAATTGTGCAATTATGCCTAGTTGCACTTTCTTTAGAAGCTTTGTCATTATATTAGAGCCAGGGAAAATTTTGAGAGCACCCCCTAAATTTATAAGTATAATAAATGGGCGAATCTTCATGGTATATAGGAAAAATGGAAGGCGATTTTAT
>APFE031055870.1:11835-33880 GCA_000404065.3 Pinus taeda | reverse complement strand
AAAATAAAAAAATGTTTTATTTGTTTACCATACCTCTCGTTTATTTATATTTTTATTAATTTACCATACCATTCATAAATAAAAGGTGACTTATGGAGTAAATATAAAAAAATGTTTTATTTGTTTACCATACCTCTCGCTTATTTATATTTTTATTGATTTACCATACCTTTTGAGTAAGTATAAAAGGACGTTTTATTTATTTACCATATCTCCACTTTATTAAATAAAACCTCTTTCTTGAACCTACATAAATAGAACGAGGGTTATGGACTAAATATAAAAAGAGGTTTTATTTATTTACCATACTTCTAGTTTATTTATATTTTTATTGATTTACCATACCTTTTGAGTAAGTATAAAAGGACGTTTTATTTATTTACCATATCTCCACTTTACTTATATTTTTATTTTTTTACACTCTTGCATGTATATAAGGTGACTTATGGAGTAAATATAAAAAATGTTTTATTTATTTACCATACTTTTCATTTATTTATATTTTTATTAATTTACCATACCTCTTTTATAAATATGGTATTTGGGCCTTTGGCCCATAGGATTCACTTAAATAAAACCTATTCTTGAAAATGGGCGAATGGATTCACTTAAATAAAACCTATTCTTGAAAATGGGCGAATGGAAGGTTGTAACTCCTAATTTCAAGGGCTAAATTTACCTTTTTTACCCTCTCCCTTAAAATAAGGTGGGCTATTTGAGGTGATTTGTAAAAATGTACTATGATACAAAATATTCGCCCACTAAAAATTTAAAACCCCTTAATTTCGCCAAAGGGCGAACATTCGCCCCTAAAAATTTCTATGATTAGAGCCAACTATCTTTCCCGGTTTCCTTGCGATACCCATAAATTCAACTTCCTTTCCTTCTGAAGATAATTTCATGAAAAGTTCTTGAAATTAAAAGCTATTGTACCCAAGGGTTGTAGCCATTGGACTCCTAGTACAACATTAGCACCACCCATTCGAACGGAAAGCATTGGGCTATTCAATACATATTCTCCCATGGATAGCTTGATATTATGGCACCTTCCTGAGCAATTTATGGTTCCTCCACTTGCAACCATTAGTTGACACTCTGCAGGTAGATATAGGAAGCAATTGAATTCCTTTGCTATCTTACAATGAATAAAATTATGGGTACTTCCGAAATCAATCAATACTATTACCTTTTTCTTCTTGATATGACCTTCTATCTTGATAGTTTGAGGAGTTGTAATTCTAGCCAATGCATTACAAGATGTGGTCGGATTCATTTCTTCATTTTCTAAGGTTTGTTCCTAGTGGATATCTTATTCTTTTGATGTTTCTTGTTCCTGTTCTTCCTCCTCTTCACAATCTATGTAAAATAATTTCTTCTCAGCACACTTATGACCTTTAATGTATTTACTATCACAACTATAATAAAGCCCTTTTTCCCTTTTTTCTTTCAATTATTGTGGTGTCAACCTTGTAGGTTGTGGATGGCTAGGGGTAGCAACACTTCCATCTTTATGATTGTGAGTGGTAGGCTTTGTTGTTGCCATAATGTTTCTTTCCATTCTTCTTGCCAACCTAAATGCCTTCTCCAATGAATCTGGTTCCCAAAGGCGAACCTCATGTTCGATGTTATCTTTTAAAGTACGTATGAACACATCAATCCTATGCTCCTCTAGAATATCTTTCACCATTATATTCAATTTTTGGAAGTCCTCAATGTGCTCCATCATTGAACCCTTTTGTTTGAGATTTATCAACTGGCTAAAAAAAGTGTTACTTTTTGTATTCTCATAATGTTCTATAATTTTCCGTAAAAATAGCCCAAGTCACAATTTGTTTACGAGAGCAAAGCCATCGATACCATACAAATTGATTTGGTTCCAAATATAAAGTTGCAATGCATACCTTTTGTGTGTTTTGTACATTATGGAGTTCAAAAAATTGCTCCATCTGTAGTATCCATGTTCTGGGATCCTTGCCATCAAACTTCCTCATATCGATCTTTGGAACATGGTGGTTCTTCGATCCAAAGTTAGAGTCTATGAAATCATGATTAACATTTATTTTGTTCTCATCATGAGTTTCCTCTACTACCCTTTCACCATTAGTAAGCATTTCTTGTAAAAACTTTGTCAAATATATCTTCAAATCTTCCATGTCTTTCTTTAAATCATTCATCTTAGCTTCCATGCCATCCATCTTAAGTGCATGAGGTATTTCCAACATTTCCTTCTCATCAATAGATTTGTGTAAATATTGTCCTTTGATTGGAAAACATTTGAAAGTAATGGGTCTTTCTTCTTGCATTAAAACAAAACCAATTCCATTTCCTGAGGCATCACATTCCACAATAAAGGTTTTTGTGAAGTCCGGTGTAGCTAAGACTAGTGCTTGGCACATTTCCTCTTTAAGATGTTCAAAGGCCTTCGTTGCTTCTGGAGTCCATGAAAATGCATCTTTCTTCAATAATGTTGTTAGAGGTGCTGCTATTCCCCCATAATTCTTAACAAACTTGTGATAATACCCTGTCAACCTGAGAAATACTCGTAGATGCTTTATGGATGTGGGGATTTTCCATTCCTTAATGGTCTTAATTTTGCTAGGGTCTATCTTAACATCTTCATGACATACAATATGACCTAGATATTCCACCTCTTTTACTCCAAAGAAACATTTGGAGATTTTTGCATATAATTGTTTCTCCTCCAATAGTTTGAGCACCATGTTGACATGTTGCACATGATCCTTCCAAGACTTGTTGTAGATGAGTATATCATCAAAAAATACTAACAGAAATTTTCTCAGGAAGGATTTAAAAATGGAATTCATCAAAGCTTGAAATGTAGAAGGTGCATTAGTAAGGCCAAAAGGCATGACCAAAAATTCATAATGACCCTCATAAGTTCTAAATGTTGGTTTTGGAATGTCTTCAGTCTTCATTATGATTTTATGATATCCTGAACGAAGATCCATCTTGATGAAGTAAATTTATCCATGTAATTCATCGAGTAATTCATCAATGATAGGAATGGGAAATTTATCTTTAATAGTGAGCCCATTGAGCTCCCTATAATATGTACGCAGTGCCGTGATCCATCCTTCTTGTGAGCCAATACTACTGGAGCAGAGAAATAAGTTTTACTAGGTTGAATTATACCAGCCTCTAGAATTTCTGTAACAATATGTGCAATTTCACTCTTTTGGACAGAGGGATATCTGTAAGGCCTGATGTTTGGAGGAACATTTACTGGAACCAAATTAGTAGCATGATCATGATCATGAATAGGTGGGAGGTCTTTGGGAGTCTCAAATACCTTGGAATGATTGTCCAAGACTTTTTGGAGATCTAGAGAAATGGATGATTTTGATGTGGGAAACTCTAGTGAACATAATTGTGCAATTATGCCTAGTTGGTCTTTCTTTAGAAGCTTTGTCATTCCGTTAGAGCCAACTACCTTTCCTGGTTTCCCTGTGATACTCGTTAATTCAACTTCCTTTCCTTCTAAAGATAATTCCATGAAAAGTTCTTGAAAATTAAAAGCTATTGTACCCAAGGATTGTAGCCATTGGACTCCTAGTACAACATCAACACCACCCATTCGAATGGAAAGCATTGGGCTATTCAATACATATTCTCCCATGGATAGCTTGATATTATGGCACCTTCCTGATTAATTTATGGTTCCTCCACTTGCAACCATCAATTGACACTTATCTCGTAGATATAGGAAGCAATTCAATTCCTTGGCTATCTTACAATGAATAAAATTATGGGTACTTCCCAAATCAATCAATACTATTACCTTTTTCTTCTTGATGTGACCTTCTATATTGATAGTTTGAGGAGTTGTAATTCCAGCCAATGCATTACAAGATATGTTCAGATTCAATTCTTCTTTTTCTAGGATTTGTACCTAGTGGATATCTTCTTCTTTTGACGTTTCTTGTTCCTTTTCTTCCTCCTCTTCACAATCTATGTAAAATAATTTCTTCTCGGCACACTTATGACCTTTAGTGTTTTTCCTATCACAACTATAATAAAGCCCTTTTACTCTTTCTTCTTCCAATTGTTGTGGTGTCAACCTTGTAGGTTGTGGCTGATTAGGGGCAGCAACACTTCCATATTTATGATTGTGAGTGGTAGGCTTCCTTGTTGCCATAATTTTTCTTTCCATTTTTCTTACCAACCTAACTACCTTCTCCAATGAATCTAGTTCCTAAAGGTGAACCTCATGTTGGATGTTATCTTTTAAAGTCCGTATGAACACATCAATCCTATACCCCTCTGGAATATCTTTTACCATTAGATTCAATTTTTGGAAGTCCTCAATGTGCTCCATCATTGAACCCTTTGGTTTGAGATTTATCAATTGGCTAAAAAAAGTGTTAGTTTTCGTATCCTCGGAATGTGCTATCATTTCATCTATAGAAATAGCCCAACTGACAATTTGTTTACGAGAGCAAAGCCATCGATACCATACAAACTAATTTTGGCTCAAAATATAAAGTTGCAATGCATACATTTTGTGTGTTTTGTACATTATGGAGATCGAAAAATTGCTCCATCTGTAGTATCCATGTTCCATGATCCTTGTCATCAAAATTCCTCATATCAATCTTTGGAACATGGTGGTTCTTCGATCCAAAGTTAGAGTCTACGAAATCATGATTAACATTTATTTTGTTCTCATCATGAGTTTCCTCTACTACCCTTTCGCCAGTAGTAAGCATTTCTTGTAGAAACTTTGTCAAATCTATCTTCAAATCTTCCATGTCTTTCTTTAAATCATTCATTTTAGCTTCCACGCCATCCATCTTAGCTTCCATTTCGTCCATCTTAACTTCCGTGCCATTCATCTTAGCTTCCACACCATACATCTTAGCTTCTACATCTCTCTTTAAACCATCCATCTTAGCTTCTGTTACTTTTTGTGCAAGTGAAATTTGTTGCACTTGGTCTCGTAATTTTGATATATCATGTTGCATTTCCTCCTCTTCTTCATGAGTCATGCTAGAGCTTTCAGGTTGCTTAATAGGTGTTTCCATTTTCTTTTTTCACTTTGTAGGAGCTCGATATTGAATCTAATGTATCTCTATAATTTTGGATCTCCAGGGTCTGAAATTGCTTCCTGCAGTAACCCTTTGAGTAATATTTCTAACCCCACAAGTCTGATCAAGATTGGATTCTCCAATGAAGAGTTATGCTAAATCTCCCATGATGACCTGAGTATAGATTGGTTTAGTAACACGAACTTGTACAACATAACTCAGGTCACTGTTTCAACCTTAGGTTATAAAAATGATACCCAAAAAACTACATTCTATTCTATTTTTGTAAATGCTTACAAAAATTAAATCTGATGCTCAGAGCGAAATTTATGACAATTTTCCTAAGGTCACTTGTTTGGAATGTAATTTGGGGGTCTGCAAAAATGCTATCTTCCTCAAATTGTATCTCTGAAAATATAACGAGACAAGATCTGAAATTTGGGCCCAAGGTTCCGTGAGATTTCATCTCAAATGGGTTTTTGGTTTAGATTTTGATACATCACAGAAATAAGTTATAGCAAAAATGCCACGATGGCCTATTTGGAGCAGCAAAACGCTAGAATCCAAGCTCTAATACCAAATGTTATGAAACCAGCTCACAAAAAGATAGAAAAAATAGATCAACGCCTTAGAAATCAGCCTATTTGAGGGGGAAACCTCCTTTACATTAAACAAATGAACAATTCTTAGATGATTCAAATTACAAAACCTCCTTTCTATATATAGGAGTCAAAGGGGTCACATTATAACCAAAGTCGACCTAACTATAATAATATAAAGGAAAAAAATAATAATATTGAGATTCTATGGGGCACAATAATAACAATATGGGGACAATAGGGGCACAAAAATAACAATAAGGGATACAATGACAATAGTAATGGGGGAATCACTAGTATTATAGTGACCTAATGCTACGATTATTAACAAAACCATTACCCCTTCCCGCATCTTATAAATAAAATGAAACCAGCCTCTTTGCCATTTTCACCTGGTCATATTCAATTGTTTGTAGGTTTATAATGTTGCAGAACTTCTGATCTTATCCTCAGTCTATCACTTATAACCATTTTTCTTTATGTCTGCCACCATGGCCCCAAAAGAAAAATCCAAGAAATAAACCACAGAGGAAAGTACTGTCACCCCGACCCAGCTTGACATGGACCATATCCCAATTGTTGATCCACTATTAAAAGTTGTAGAGGCCAAGTGTGAGTTTGATTTTTATGAACTACACTTGTGGCTTGAAAAAAACTATCTCAACCACCAAGATCTGATTAGGTTTTGGGAATCCATGTTACCTTTCTATAGTTTCCCAAAGACACATGAATTCCCTGATTTTATCACCTCGTGTCAAGCCAAGTATGACCCTGTGAAAAGGGCAGTCATGGCTTAGAATGGATACATTCTGATAACTATCTCTTCTAAAACCATAAATGAAATTCTTTTAGTTCCTCAAATTGACTCCTTGACTCAGTTTTCACCTAGAGCACTTATGGATCTATACCATAATTTAAATTTCCCACAAAGAGCCCAAATATTCAAAATATTTTTGCCCGAGGATGCATAATTACCCAAAAGAAATCCACCTTATTCATCTGCCATGTTTCATGAATCCTCTAGACATTGTATTTCCTTACTTTCCTATCTATTAGGATACCCTGAGGACTAGTCTGTTGATGAGGTAATCCTTGGCTTCTTATCCATTTTCAATAAATACCAACAACCAATATTCATGTATAATGATAGCCAATTCTTGGTTGATAATATACATGAAAAAAGCATGAACTTCACTGTGCAGGGAGTGTTCAATTATAACTCTGTAATTGTCCACATGCTTCTTTTTCAATAGGGTGGTCTGTTATCAATCAAACTCAACAAGCAGGATGAACAAGGAGTGAATCAATCAGCGATTCACTGGTCAGAAATGGTTAGGGCAACTTCTACCACCTCATCATTTGCATAATTTGTATATGCATTCATACATGCAGTGGTACAGCTCCTTAATAGTCAAATAGAGCCGAGGATTGAGAATGAAATTAAAAGAATCCTACATTTAACTAAAAAAACAAAAAATGGTGAGTGGTATTTATCCGAGAACTACAGTGAGATAATAATATATGGATGTGAGATTGCACCATACAAGCTGCCTAAATATGTTCCTTTGAGAATATTTTCTCTAGAATATATTAGGTAGATGACTCACATGGATGAGCTACATTTTGTGTTAGGTAAAAGGAAGTCTTAGTTCAAGCTTAAAGCACATCATGGGTCATTTATTTGCAACACCAAATCAGTTGGTATTGAGGCAAATGCATTATTGAAAAAGGTTAATTTCCAGCCCAGTTTCACTTGGTCCTATAATCCTTTTGGCATCATTTCTTCTTTAACGATTATTTTCAAGATGACTCCTTATAACCATACTCCAAGGTCAGAATTTGAAAATTTTATGAATCAAGAAATATGGATTGATGGGACTCTTCAAGAAGCAGATGAGCAAGTTGTGTCTATTCCTGCTGACCAGACTCCAGTTGCTCAGAGAAAGCAACAAAAGAGGCTGAGAGAAGAAAATTCATCCACTAAAGATGTGCTGAAAGGATTTATTTTTTAGCAAAAGAAGCCTAAAGTCAGCCTAATCACATCAGCAGAAGAGACTCCACTAGTGATCATTGATCTTGGAGATCTAGAAGTGTCTACGTCAGTAGGAGTTAGTACTTCAACCACTCCTCCCACAATTAGTGTTGCAACTACTCCTCCTACAACTTCACCTTCTAGAGAGTCTCTAGAAATTATTTAGTCAACAGGAACCAATAATTGGGATGATCAAAACATATTTTCCAGGTCCCTAGAAATTAAGCAGAAAACTGAGGCTTTAAAGTCCATTGTCTACAATCAATTCTGGAAGCAAAATTCCACCTCCCAACACAGGCTCCTTTTTGCTTCTGACAGTGAGAATGGAAAAATACAAATGGCTTTCTTACAAGACCAAATTCCATTCCCTAAATCACCATCTGAGTATAGGAAGACTATGTTTTCATTTGACACCAGTCAAATCCATCCAATTGACCAGATGGACATGCATAGACACATTGTTGAGATGTTGTTTTCTACTATTACAACTACAACCATGTCTCTTTCTAAACACAAGATTTCTATATCAAATGTTCAGTACCAACTTAAGTTAGAAAATATATTGTCTCTAGCTAAAGACAAAAAAATAAAATTACTAGAGGATTTTGTGATTAAAGTGGGATATGATCCCCAGGATGTAAAAGTTGCAGAGCTACTCCTTAAGAAGAAAGATGCAGACATTGCTGCATTGAAGAAATAGTTGAAGTTTCCTTCAATGAAAGATCCTATGACCAAGGATATGGTAGAAAGTGAACAACAAAAGGAGGATATGCTCAAGCTTACGATTGAGCAGAATATACAGTTGAAGAAAATGGAAGAGTAGATTGAAGAGCTATTAAAGGAAAAGGAAACAACACAGCTTGCCATGGTGACCATCACAACAGTCCCAATCGCAGTTGTAGGTCTAGAGCCTAGTTCGTCATCTACAACAATTGAATTTATATCAACTTAGCACAGAAACTATCAATACAGAAGTAAGAAAACCATAAGTTACTTTAGAAATTTCAAAAATCTGGAATTGTAGAAAGTGAAAAAAGATAATAAGTATCTAGAAGAAATGCAGAAGACTCACAAATTGGAACTTAATATCTGGAAATTAGAGAGTGAGTCACTAATGGTAGACACTTTGGATCATGCTAAGGAATGTATTTCCACAAAAATTAGTCAATCCATGACACACGTATGGCCATCCATACAAATTATTTTTTAGGAGAAACAACTCATTACTAGGTGTAGAGTAGTGATTCGAAGACCAAGTTAGAAGAAGCCACAAATATGATCAAGGTTATAAATTCAAAGAGAAGAGAGGAATTAGAAGAAATAAACATCTTTGGTAAAACAAACACCATCTTAGAGATCAAAAAGGTATTACAGAAAATGAATTTGATCAATCAATTGGAAACTAAGTGTCAAACCCTAGAGATTTATGTCAAGAGATTTCATTCAAAATTTAATGTTTTAAATCAGAAATGATTTCCAAGATTGGTAGGTTTGAATGATAAGTTGATTAAATTGGATGATTATTGCAACGAGTTATATGTTATCGCAGTAGACATAGCCAAATTTGAAGGAGTGAAAGGACAGATAACAGGGAGGGGTTTTCTAGAAGCCTTGGAATACGATTTAACCATGTTACATGAAATCAAGAACTTGTTCCCACCAAGCCTAATTTCAAAAGATATATAGAGGTGGATGAAACATTCAGGAAGATGGTAAATGTAGAAATCCCAAGCGAACAAAGATGGTATCATTTGTATGAAACAATTGAGTAATTCCTCACTGTGGTAGTAGAATAGCTCATCAGTGTTTTTAGGATAGATCATTAGTATTTTCAAGCCAAATCATCAACGAAATCCCAAAGGATTAGAGACACTTCTTCAATAGTTTTTCGGTTCGTATTATGTTGTTCCATTTTTGTAATTTTGTATTATTTTGGTACTCTATTCCAAATAGATTATAGATTTTTCTATAAAATTTTGTATAAATAACTCCTCCTTTGAGTTATAATGGGTTGAACCCTTGAAAAAATTATCAAGAAGATTTGTACTAAGGTGGAGCATTTTTGAAATAATAAAATATTTTGGATTTTCCTCATATGGTCTGTCTCCCACTGAGTTGTATTTCATCTTGTCTATTCATTATGTTTTTCTTCATATAAATTAATTCTTTTGCAGTTATCCCATTTAAAATTTAATTGAATTTCGGTTTCATTTTGGATCCTCTGTGAAGTTGTAATTTGAATAAGAGAATAATTTACAGAGCTATCTGTTATTGTAAATTCCTCTTTGAATACAAATTACACTAGATCTCTATAATAGTTTGATTATATTTTGTTGATTAAGAAAGCATTGTTTTCTTAATTTCTTCTTGTAAATGGTTAAATACTAAATTTGAATATTAAATCAATTATACATCTTCACACTCTACTTCTCCATAACATTAAAATCAAACTAAGAATTTGTATTTAAAGAACAACCTTTCATTTTATCAAAAATCTATCTAAGTTTAAAGCACCTAGTTATAAAATAGTTCATTAGTCATCCAATCATTTAAAACAAACAAAGCATTATAGATTCTTTAGCATAACTAATTGACCTTAGGTTATCTCAACGGACAAAATCATATTGGTGCTATTGCTGGGAAGCGAAGGATTGAAAACTAGATTTTCCCTGGGGCAATAATTTTCCCTTTCCTTTAAGGTGAATAAAGGATAAGGATATAGGTCAAAATATTTCACCTGGCAATTCCACTGGTCCAAGATAGATCCTTTTAGGCATACTAGATCATTTTCTCATTATGAGATTGTTAACCCTCTAACAGATCCAAAAAGACTTATTAGGGGAGCCTCTTCAAGGAGAAGGCATAGAACCTATTCTTATGCTTCAACTTTACACCCTAAAGACATCTCATATGTAGATCCTTTTTCATTTGTGCCATATAATCCTAATTGGAATGAACTACCTCCTAGGGTTTCTGAGCTCCATTCTAGAGGAGTAGATCTTCCATCAGCCTTTTTAATACAATCACTTGAGTTATATCAAGTCCCATCCAATCCTATAAAATCAACTTCATCTGAGGAAGAATTGGGTTTACATTTACCTAAATTCTAGCCTACATACTTCATTTCTCCAACTCCTTATTTTGTTCCATCAACTTCTACTAATCTTGAAGAGACATTTTCTGTCTATTCAAATCCTATGTTTGATAATAAGGAATACTTTCGATTAGGAGTTCCAAATTTGGTTATCAAAACGCCTTTGAAATCTTCAAGGAGGTCTCCTCCCTCTTTTTCTCCTCCACATACTAATACCCCTACCGACTCCTCTTCATCACCTTCATCTTCATCATCTTCCTCCTCCTCCTCCTCATCCACTCACTCCCCCAAACTCCTCTTGCCAATATGGCTTTTCGACCCATTGTGCAAGCAAGGTATGCTTGTCTAGTTCTCCCTGGAAACTTGGAAAATTCTCTTGATGGATATCTAAAGCATATACCAATATTTAATGGGGAAATAGGTCCCTTAACAGAGGATCATGTATCAACTTTCCTAGATTTTGCTGACAATACGGACATAGAACAAGAAGATGTGTATATGAGATTATTTTTGCAATCCTCAGAAGGAAATGTTAGGATCTAGTTTAGGCAACTTAGAGATAACTCTATTACAACATGGAATGAGCTCATAACTATTTTTAAAAACCAATGGGGGTAAAGAAGTATCTTGTCTACTTTCTCACTAAATTTGAAGAATTGAAGAGAAACCCTAGTGAACCAGCTATTCAATTCATCAAAAGACTTAATAAACTCTATCATAAAATGCCTGTTGACTGTAAGCCACCAGTAGCAATGGAAAAGGTCAAATTTTTTAGACAAATTCTATAGAGGTAGAAGCTAATAGGTCTACTTCTAGCAAACTTAAAGCTAAAGTAGAGAAAGAAGAAAGAAAATTAAAAGCTAGGGTCGATGACTCATCTTCTTTCAAATCTAAACTTGAAAATTAGAAAATTGATGAAATTACATCTTTAATTAGAAACCTTTCTAATAGGATTTCTAAAATTGAATCACAACCTAGAACTACTTAGCAATCTGCTACCAGACCTCAAACTCAAACTCAATTTTGAGGAACTCCTCAAATGCATATTCTTTAGAGACCAAGATCTGATCAAAACATTCAATCACCCTTATTGATTGATGATCAACAACCATAGGATACAGGCACTTTAATCTCTAAAGGTATCAATAATATTGATTCTTCAATAGTAATAATGGAAATAGTTCCTTCATCCTCCCTTCAATCTTTAGAAAAAGAACAAGGAGATGCCCAACTTTTAAAATACTAAGCATTCTCTAAATTTCTGATTGCATAATTGAATAAGACGTATGATCTAAGACCTAGATCAGGCCCAAGTAGACCTTCAAAATCTACCATTTTAATTGGACTTGCAATAAAATCTATTCAAACAAAAACTCTAACACCTCAAACTACAAAGTCATCCATTGAAATCTTTTCATCTGACAAGATCATTTTGACAACTTTCAATATTGAAAAGGAATTGGAAAGGGTCAAGATTCCTATACCTTTAGCTGAACTTTCCCAAAACCCTGGTTATAAAAATCAACTGTATAATTGAATCATCTATCAGGGATTTTGATGAACATCATAAGTGGAAAGTGGTTGCATGGTCACCCAGATCTTCACTAGTCTTTCCGTCAAATTTAGGTATATCTGAGGGAAGTTTGGTTGGGACCAGAGGCCAAATGGGGTTATACCTAATGGGATCATTAGTCAATTTAGAAAGATCTGGGAAATTTAATGTTGCCAAGAAAGGTAGTTGTAGAGGACCTTGAGGATTCCACCCGGTGTGGGTGGAACTCCCAATGTTCTGAAAAGAATGGCCTAGATTTGTGAAGGCACCAGGTTGCGTAAAGTAACTCGTAGACCCAACTAAACCATAAGGAGCTTATTTTGGTCTAGAAAATATCGGAGTTTGAACAAATCCTGCTGAAAATTTTCCATAGGCAGTAAAATTGTCCCTTAGAAAGTTGTTAAAAGGAGAAGACAGCCCTTGGTAAGGGTTCCATGCATTAGCATAGGGAGAAAAGTTCTGGAATGAATTGACAAAAGAATATGGTATATTCCTCTGTTGGCCAAAATAAGATTGATTCCTAGATCCTAACCCACTAACTGCAGGGTTTGTCCAACCTTGAAATGGATTATAATTTTGACCCGTAGAGGAAAAACGTATTGATCCCAAAGATAGGTTGGAATGTGGTATATTACCACCTGCAAATGGGAAACCCTCAAAAGAAGTTGATGCACTTCCCATGGAAGCCATGGATGTGGAGGCAACCAATGGAATACTTAACAGAACAGAAAGAATCACGTTGGTTAGAATTCCAAAAGCGAAAAAGCTAATGCCAGAGGCAACAGCTTTAGTACTTCCACTCGAATATGGAATGGAAGTAAAATCAAATATAGCAGTGCTAGGAATAATGGAAGGTATAGAAATCGTTCCTCCTCCTTGTACGCATATAGGAGTTGGCATACTCATAGCACTCATGGTGGATGCCATGCTTCTAGTAGTGGTCATCGAAGGAAAATATTGATATAAACTCGGGCTCGAAGGCCTATTGGCTGGAGTCCCGACGTATAATAAAATGTTTGGATGATTGGGAGGAAGAGGAGAATTAGTATTCAAAACAGACTCAGGAATATCTTCGACTTCAATAACATCTTCCAACTGGAATAGGACTCTAGAAAGAATTGGAGTGTTCCTCTCCAATTCTCTACTTGTACCAGGTCTTTCTTGTGAATCAATAACTCCAATCAGAGGATCAATCTCCGATGCATCTATTGCCACTGATTGAAAATCATTGGTAGAATTTATCCTACACCTTTGAGGAGAAGGCTCAAGACTTGTAGGTGAAATCCCACAAAGTCTCCTAGACCAACGAGCCGGTTGATCAACCACTTTGAATTATTTTTAAGAAATCTAATTAAAGACTCAAAAAAATTGTAAAGCTAGGCCAACTAGGAGCAAAGAGCACTCTCTAAAAGTCCATAAAGATACAGAAAATCAAAATACTTCCAAGTATTTCCACTCTGATTGATTAGGAACAGACACAAAAATACAGGAAAGCGAAAATCAAGGGCCTTCTGAAAATAGTCTAGGGTAATTATGCATTAGGCCTACTAGTGAAGGTATTATAAGCAGTTATGCTAACCTCCAGATAATAGCCTTTATCGGTGCAAGAAACCAAGCTTCGCAAGGGTACCCTCCAAAAGTACTGCTGAACGTGATGCAATGCCAGCGTTAGGTGCCACAAGATTCTCCTCCACAACCACCTATGAGATCCATAGGAAAGGGAACTATGGGTACCAACTCATATCAAAAGCCAGGTGGAACAGTCGTGAGGCAGGATACAACAAGTAAGAGAAGGGGTATCTCTCTTCCTTGTCTTCACTCTCCCTCAAGCTTAACTCCCAGTCATGGAGCTTTCCCACTCTTTGTAATGATATTAGATTTCACTCATTATTCAACTTCTACGTTTGATGATTTGGGTGGCCTTGGAGAGTTAACTCTCCACTCACCTATTCCAAGGCCCTAATGAACGTAAACTTGTTGGTGTTTTTTAATAACAAAAATAAAAGTTCTAGTTCATTTTATTAAATCCCTTGATTTTATAGACCTGTTCTTTAAGTCAAGGGTATTATGAGAGTGAAACGGATGATGTTTATGATGCAAAAGAAACCAATAGAAACCTAACTATATACATGCAATTATTTTCTTTTGATGACGAGTCATATCTACTTGGGTTCTACGAAAAAATTATACAAGAAAAATATTTTTCTTTTCTTTTTTGAAACACTCCACACACACTCAAAATCTAAAAAGACTAAGAATTCTTAAGATGAAAACTAACCTAATGCAAATTTAAATGATGATGCAAGATCCTAAAAAACATTCATAATAAGCAAATGTGCTTCTTTATAAATTCAATAAGCCAACTTGATAATGAAGAGGGAAAACATTTTTAACAACAAATTTCCCTCCAAAGCAAGGAAAACAATTTGAAAAAGATCACGATTGCTCAACAACAACAACAACAACAAAAAAATACCAAAAATCCAAAAGCTTGGGAAAAATAAAAGCAATAGCAATGTTTTTGTTAGGCCCATATACTACTAGTGTCACCCCTTATTGTTATTAAACCACTTATTATATTGATGTACCCATGTAGTGCCCATATTGTTACTATTGTGCCCCATAGAAGCCCACTATTATTATTATTGTGCCCTTACATTATTATTGTTATGTCGGCTCTGGTTATGTTATGACCCCTTAGACTCCTATATATAGAAAGGAGGTCTTTCATTTTGTATCATCCAAGAATTGTTCATTTATGTAATGTAAAGGAGGTTGCCCCCTCGAAGAGGCTGAATTCTAAGGCGTTGATCTATCTTTTCTATCTTTTCTTGAGCTGGTTTCATAACATAAAATGTCTAGAGAAAATACCTCATCTTAAACAGATGATTTTACAAACTTCTGAACTTGAAAATAAAATACTACTACTTTTCTAAAAAGAAAACTTTATTCCTGATGAATATCAGTAGGACCTCAGGGCCTTCACTTCAGGCTTCAAGTCCTTTAGAAAATTCATCCACATCTGCAAGATATTTTGAAAACATATGGATATTTACAATGAAAATTTAAAATGATTCAGCTTTCAAGAAAGATAATGTTTTAGAAACCCATCCATTTATTGGACCTACAGGTAAATCTTCACATTGTGGGCCTTCCAAGATGAAATTGTTTTTACCCTGGAATGCTGCAATTTTGTATGGTCCCTTACAGAGGTTCTCGATTTTTTTGTGCTTTCCTTTATCTTCAATTTGTGCATCCCATTTTAGAACTAGGTCCTCACATTCGAAGTCATCCTATTTCATTTTTCTATCAAAAAATTTCTTGATCTGATCTTTGCACTTGCTGAGATTTTTCATATACCCTCTCTCTCTGACCTCCTATACTTCAATTAGCTGATTTATTATTTTTTGCAACTGATTTGGTTCTTCTTCCAGCTCTTGCAAATACTTCATGACAGGTTTCCCAATTGAAACTGGAAAAAAAAAAAAAAAAAAAAAACAACAACAACAACAACAACAACAAAGCATCAATACCATATACTAACTGAAAAGGGGAAGTATCAATTAACCTTTTCAAAGTCACTATGTTTTCCCACAGGGTGAACTTAAGTTTTAGTGCCATGTCTTTTTGTTGTATTCTAACAATTTCTTAATGATTCTAACTAGACTCTTATTGGAAGATTCTTCAAGTCCATTACCTTGGGGATAATAGGCTCTAGAATGGAAGAGTGTAATATGATAATATTGACATAATTTCACCATTTTTTTAGACTTGAAACATTGTGAATTATCAGTGATTGTTCTTCCCAGGCAGCCAAATCTAGACAATATATTTTCTAAAAATTGAATCACTACAAGGTCAATAGCTTTCCTTCTTAGAAGTGCCTCAATCCATTTTGTGAAATAATCGGTCCTTGTCAGGATCCATTTGTGTTATGCTAATAACAAAAAATTGATCTCACCTATGAAATCAAGACCCGATTACTGAAACAGTGCCTCCACAGAGTTTGGTTTCAAGGGTAATGAAATTAGTTTTGATTTTCCCTCGAACAACTGGAATTTGTGACAAGAAGCTACCTCTTTCCTGGTGTCAAAAAACAAAGTAGGCTAGTAAAACCCAACCCTCATAATCTTATATGTTGTGGTCTTCCAATAATTATGTCCCCCACATGCCCCTTCATGAAATTCCTTGCTTATTTTTTTAGCTTCCTCTTCTAACAAGCAATTCAGCAAAATCCCTTGAGGATCTCTCCAATTAGAAAGCCATCTAAAAGACAATATTTGACAGACTTTAATATTAAATACCTAGCCTGTGTTTTATCTACCCCTGGTGGTAATTATAAATTTTGTAAAATATAAACAATTTCATTGTACCATGGACTTTATTCTAAAACATCTTCAGCTCCAATTACTGGCTCTTTACACAACACATCTAACAGTTCAAAAACATAATTTATACCCACAACATTAATTTTTGTTTCAGTCATAAGGTTGATGATACCCTATCTTTAAATCAACTTGGTTGGTCTAATTTCCAAGTCAAACTCCAGCATTTTGGTAATCCATGTTCCTCTTTGTCCATCACTGTCAGGCTGTACTAAAATGCTTTTAACTATGGAATCTAGGACATATGCAATGATATGAGAATGTAAAATAAAAACTTTGAAATTTTTAAGAGCTTTGATCAAAGAATACACATGTTTTTCTAAAATGTTGTATTTTATCTCAACATCCTTCAATTCTCTGCTAAAAAAAGAGATAGGTTGCTCTTGATCTACTTCATTATTTTGAAGTAATACACTAGAAATAGTGTGTTCAGAGGCAAAAGAAAAGATCATGAAATATTTTGAAAATTTTGGATTCATGAGTATGGGTGCTTGACTTAGTTCTCTCTTGATGTCGCCGAAATAAGTTTTTTCCTACTCATTCCATTTTATTTCGCTGCATTTCTTAAGCATCCCTGTTATTAGCTTTAAAATTTCTGCAAAATTCAAAATGAAATGATGCAAAAAATTCACTTTACCTAAGAAAGATTAGACCTATTTCTTATTCCTTGGCTACTCAATTTTTTGAGTTGTTGTCCCTCTATTGGGATCTATTTTGATACTGTATTTTGACACTATATGTCCCAATAGCTTGCCTTCTCTCATGGAAAAATTGGATTTCTTTGGATTAAGAGAAACTCCAAACTTTCTGAATTTATCGAAAACTGTCTTGAGGTGTTTCAAACACGCTGCATTTGACTTTGAAAATACTGTAATATCATCCAGATAAATCACTACAAATTTATCTCTTTCGTCAGCAAAGGTGATGTCCATGGAACGCTGAAAAGTAGCTCCCACGTTCATGAGTCTAAATGGCATCTTAGAGTACATGAGTGTTCCCCAATGTATAGCGAATGTGGTCTTATACTGATCCTTTGGGTCTACCAGGATTTGATTGTATACTGAAAACCCATCTAACATAAAAATTATTTGTGCACCTACTACATTCTACATAATGTGATCCATTTTTGGCAAAGGTTAGTTGTCTTTGAGTGAAACATTATTTAAATTTCAAAAATCTACACAAAGCTAAATTTCCCTGCTTTTCTTCCTTACTGGTACTAGATTAGCCACCCAATTAGAAAACATGAGCCAAATCATAATCTTTGCAACCAACAACCTTTTTACTTCTTTCTCGATGAGGGAAAAAAACTTAGGATTTATCCTCCTTAGCTTTTGTTTGAAAGGTTTTTCATTTTACTTCAAAGGTGTCATATGCTTGATGATGGATTGGTCATAGATTTTCAAATCTGCGTACCTCCAGGTGAATATATTAGCAAATTCCTTTAATAAATTTGCATACTGTGTTTTCTATTCTCCCTTCAAAGTGTTAGAAACTTTGACCATTTTTGGCTCCCCTTCGATGCCCAAGTTGTAATCCTCCATCTCTCCTTCACTTGGAAGAATTCTTGGTTTTACAACAACATCATTGGAATCGAACAACCTTTCTAAACGTACTAGACCTCTAGGGATCAAATTATTAGAAAGATGAATAATCTCTTGTCCTACTACAACATTCAAAAAACCTGATGTTTCATTATTATCTTATGAAATTTCCTCTCCATGTTTTTCTATTGGGGTGTGAGAAATTCATCTATTTGCTCCAGAAATCTTCTGATCTGTTGATCATCCTCAAAAACTTTCCAATGCTTTGTATTATCGGGAATTGAAGGCCGATATTTGATGTTTATTTCACACTTCTCCTTTGAATATAACATAACTCTATAAGTGTTGGTAGATTTAGCTAGGGAATTTGCAATCCCACTCTTCTCCCTTGATATTAATGAAATTTCATTCTTAGAAAAGAAATTTGAAAACAAATCCCATACTTCATTTCTATAAGCCCTCATCCTTAGATGCTTAGTTTGAAAAATGAAATTGACTATATTCACAACTAGTTCTGAATCTCCAAAGATGTGAATTTTTTGTGCTTTCTGCTCTCCTAACAGATTTAATCCAATAACAAGAGCTTCATATTTTTCTGTATTATTTGTGTAATCAAACTAAAGTTTGAAAGAATGAAATTGAGCTACACAATCATGTGGCATAATCCACACACCTGCTCTCGAACCCTTCTCACATGTGGATCCATCTAAATACAACTTCCATATTTCTCTCGGAAAAATATGAGATTGTTCTTGCTAAGGCTCAGTTTCATTTGTTGCTAATGTTTCACCCTCAAAACAGTCACTATTGAAAATGATTTGTGACCCTAGCTCAGTATCTACTGCATATATTGGATGGTTGTCTAGCTGCATTTTGCTACTCACCATATAAGCCATTTGAACTTCATGGTACAATCTCTTCACTTCGTCAAACAATGGTATAATGGCATAGGACATGTCCATTTGTAAATTTCCTCCCAATCTTGCTGCCCAAGACCCAAACAACATCATGCCAAATATGGTATGGATGTCAGCTACTACTATATCCATCAAAACACTTTTGGCGGGAATTTGAGCTAGAGTAACAACTAAATCTTTAATCAGCCCTAGGCATTTTATTTTTCACGAATCAAAAGAGAACAAATACTTATAGGGTTTAGTAATTTGGAGTCCTAGATGGTCCATGATTGATTTGGGCATGAGATTATGTGAGGCTCTAGAATCTAACATGACATTGTGAAGGATCAAGTCATGCACACTTAGGCTTACATAAAATGGGGGTACGTCATCTTTTTCACTTGTGATGTGTGGACCAAATACAAATTTTGGGGCATCATCATCCAGGTTCAAGGAGTCTTTAGAGATTATATCAAGCTGACCATTTTCTGAACTTAATCATAGTAGAAATCCTTTTCCTATATTGTTCATTTCTTAAAATCTCAGCAAAAGGAATGGAAACATTTAACTTACTGATTTTAGACTCCAGATTGGAAATTGATGATGTTTTATCAGCATCTTTAGTGTTCTTCCTTCAGATTATCCTTCTTTGGCTCCTCTAGTTTGTCCTTATTTGGTTCCTCAGGTCTCTTTAGGATCTCTTTTCTTGGTTCAGCTTGTTGTTTGGTTGTTGTTTTTGGTGGTGGAGTTTTAAAGGGAACATTTCGACTTCTCAGGCTATATTGTCTTTGAAAGTATGCCACCGCATTATTGTATCCTTGCTGATATTGAAATGAATCACATAGATACATGTTGTCATTTACTCTCGAGCACCTAGTAGACTAGTCATGTTCTTCTTTGGTAGCAAAAACTTGGATTTCTTTGTCATCTAGGCATCCAATATGCTAATCATCATCATCATTGATATCTTCATCAATAAATGTTTATGGAAATGGAGGTCGAACAATAGGTTGTTGTTCTTCAGGAGCTTTACGCTCTCTAGGGAGATTCTGAGCACCCTAAGGTCTTCTTAAATTTTGATTCTGAACTTGAGGTTGATTCTCACCTTGGGAAGGAGTCACTTTGTCTACCAGTTTCTCCATGGTTTTCAGCATTACATCAAATTTTACATCAGGGGATGAAGATGACTCCTCTTTGAAACCTAATCGTCTTTCAACTTTCATCCTTGCCTTCTTTTCCAAGAAATTGGCTTCTACTCCAATTGTGTTGCTCTTCATTTGTTATAGAGTAGTGGGGTTCCTTTCTCTTAGTTGATAGCCCAACTCAACATCAAAACAATACGAAAAATATAATAATGCTAAACTAGGAGGAGGCTTAACTTCAGCTTGAATAGAATTATAAATTTTAATGAATTTGACTTTGAATTCTTGTATTGATTCCCCTGGGTTCCTCTTGAGTGCATTGTACTCGACTAAGATCTGTAAGGGGTTTTTCTTGACCTCCCATATGGCAAGAAAACTCTGTTAAAACTGCATAAAATTATTAATACTGGTTGCAGGTAAAGATCTAAACTATTTATTTACCTCACCTGATAGGCTTTGTGCGCACAATCTGAGCTTTACATCTTTGTGGTCAACTTCCTCCAGATTTATGAAACCTTTGAGCTTGTCTACATGCTACTGAGATGTATAATACTCATACCATCGAATTGAATAAGACGTTGTCCATAATTTGAAGGGAGATCATGTAACAGACGTTGAAGGTTAAAAGGAGCATATCTAGCTGCCATTATGCTAGGTGTAGTTACAATATGAATTTGGAAAGCAGGTGTAAAAGGGAACAAAGGCCTTTTAAAAGAAGTTGATGGCTCAGGACTATGAGATCTAGTAGAAAATGAAGGTGTATTTGTAACTAAAAATACTGGAATAGAATATGGAAACTTTGTAGCTCTAGCTTCAAAATCTTGAAGTTCTTTAATTCTATGTTCTAAATCCTGAAAATGGGACCAGATTTCTTGATATTATGGTAACGATTCGATTTCTGGGATAAAAGGATCATTAAAAACAATCTTGAAAACTGTCGAATCTAAAACAGTATTTGAAATATAACTTTCAGATTCTAAACAGGGAATTTTCAAACTTTTCATCAAATTGCAAATCTTCAACAACTTCAATCTTCGCAAGTAATGAATATATCATTCTATAATCTTATCCAATTTCTTTAAAGTTTTCTTTCTGAACAATTTTTCCAGACTCGACAAAAATGATGGTCAATTTGGACCCGGATTCCTCCGAGTATAGACACCTGTGTGAGCCCACATTTCGACAGTAAGAAAGCTTTAGATGATAAAGTGGAGTCACTAGAGAAAACTACTTGTAGCCAAGTTGATACAAAAATATTCGTTTGCTCTCAGAGATATGATTTTTAACAATAAAATTGTTAGGGGAAAAAATATTATTTTCGTCCTTGACAACAACGCCAAAATGTTATCACATAGAGAAAACCCTGGCTATAGGAAGAAACCCTAAGGTAACCTCAAACCACTTTTAGGTTGAAAGATGGCCCTTCAACCCAGAGGGGGATCTCTCTGTAAAACTCAACTACTTTATGGTCACTGTAGTAAAAGGTTTTCGCAATTGAGTTCAGGTGGCCAGATTTAGGTTTAGGTATAAGATGGTTGGATGATCCTCAAAACCTACCATTAGGAATGGAGTCAAGCCATCAACCAAATGAAATCATAGATCTAATGAGAAATTTTCACAAAGCATGGGACTAACACATCCTTTGATTGTTTTGGAGATTTAGAAGAAAGGAGGACAGGGAGAAAACAAAGCTTATAAGAGCTGAGAATAACAAGTATTTAGTGGCTGATAATTTAAGAGAGGAGCATCACATGAA